>JADBJO010002690.1:150000-257246 GCA_016801955.1 Conus betulinus | reverse complement strand
GAATGCCTCCCTTTTTTTTTCCCTCCCCGTACTAGTCTCCAAGCCTTATCATCTGTCACAGCACAGTGAACTGTTCCAAGTATAATCAGATTAAAAGGAATTGATCACATAGTATGTTGAAACTAATTTTTTTTATTTTGGTCTTGTGCCCACTGTAAATGAGAACTAAGGAAAAAAGTCCTGGGCTTCAGTTTTCAGGGTGGGAAAGGTTGCTATGATATCCTCAACTGGCCTCATGGGATGTCTTTGTACTATCACAGCCACAACATTTGGTCAACTATGGGCCATAGCTTGCCATACTTCGACATGGTGTAGTATATGATGGTGCCCTAGGATTTTCCATACTGGATTCACCAACCAGAGTAGCAAGTAGTGCACAGGTCCATGTCCACACACTGGTAGCAGCGATAACGTCGCCCTGGTAAAGTCACGCCACATCCATCGCATGTGATCTCCACATCCAACAGGTCACAGAATCGGGCCACAAACATCTGAATCGCCTGCAACATCCAATCACGACGACTAATGAGAGGTTTGTGCGTGCGTGTATGTGTGTGTGTGTGTATGTGTGTGTGTGTGTGTGTGTGTGTGTGTGTGTGTGTGCGCGCGTTTTCATGTTACTTTGTTTCATTTAGCATAATTATTTGTGTGTCTGTCATAGACATTTTTCTTTGTGAAATGTGTGAGCATATTTGTGTGTGTAAGATGTTCTTCTGTGTGAAAGGTGTGAGCATATGCATGTGTGTTCCCTGTTGACAAAGCTTCCCGTGAATCCATCATCTTTTAGAGGTTTTTTTTTTTTTGCTGTACATGTAGTAGTATAAGCCTGCACAGCATCAACAGGATTTCAGACTTTAGACAAACTTCCCCTCTCCTGTGCTTTCTAGGTGGTTGTGAGACAGCCTACCTTTCTTTCCTCTTTCGCAGCATCTTCCTTCTGAGAGTACCAACTGTTGAAGCCGTACACTCCTTTGGAGCACTCCTCGAACCACTTCATGCACTGATCATACTCCTTCAGTTCTTCCTCGTGCTCCCCCCACTTCCCACCGTCACATCACGCATTTTCACTGTGTCTGGAAGACAAAGCCACTTTTCTTTTGAGATATTCATGGTATAGTTACACTGAAAAAAAAAGTTAATAGATAAAGAATTTTTCTTGATGAAGACAGCACTGTTTCATTCTTTCTCCAGATTTCAAAGTTGTAACTGCTTTATTTGCCAAGATACATGTACAGTGATCACACAAGGAATTCTGCCGACCAGTCCCAACACTGTCTACCCTGCACCGTCATTCATCAACAAGTGTCAGAGTCAGTCCCAGGTAGTCAACTAGTAACAACATACAGATCCCTGAAACTGGGCTCTTGGACAGGCCAACACTGAAATCTGCAGGAGATAAACCTCATACATTTTCCAAATTGTCAAGCGTCTGGTTTTCAGGGTTTTTTTTTTTGGTGAAACAATTTTTTCTTTATGTCAATTGGTAGCTTGCTCAGAGTGTGGACCACAACAGATGGACTGTCTGCTGAGTGCAGTGCTTTCTTTCCAGAGAATGAAGAACACACGTTTTTGTACCAGCATCGGAACAAATGAGTCTGATATAAGCTCAATGTGGCGTGAAGTTCTAATCAAAACTGCCATTTTATACAATGCAACAGATTAAAAACATGATCTGACCATGATGCATTACACCCACTTGGATAAAAAATATTGTACAGATCTTGTTTTCATTCTGACACAACCTGGGTTACAGTTTAGCTGCCAATCCCTGCCAAATAAAACCAGTCCCTGGAACCAACAGCTCAAAATAAGTTTCAGTATTCCACTTTCTACTGTTTCTCTCTGTCTCTCTCTCTGTCTGTGTCTCTCTCTCTCTCACACACACACACACACACACACACACACACACACACACACACACACACACACAACACACTTACCTCCCCTCCCAAACCTCCGCCAAAGCACCCCTACCTTTAGCTAGGGTGAAGAACAGATCTGGCAGCAGCTTGATGTCCTTGACAAACGATAGGGTCGTTGGGCTGAAAACATTTGAAATAAACATATTCAAATATATATATATACACTGGATCTTTGACAATCGAATGTACACTGTGCACAACCAAATCTTTAAGTAAAACATGTACCAGTGCAACAAGTCTTTTTTTTCTCAGCAGTGAAAAACTGTTAAAAAATAATGTATGTAATACAACTACACAGGTAAGAATAACGAAAAGTAAAAAAATGCCTCTTATGATCAGCTCAACTGTAAACATATGTATAATTGGAAAAGGCTGTTCTTTTTAAGACATTTACTGTCTTGTTTCACATAGACCATAACAGCAACAGTATTTTGATTTCAAATTCAATTCGAAATTATTCTGAAAGGATGATGAGGTGGACTGAGGAACAAAAACATGCATGCGCACAGGGTGTGCACATGCGCACTTACACAAACACACATATCCACAAACACACACATATCACAAACACACACACACACCACACACACAGAATGAGACAGAGACGCATAAGGCACAGACCACCAATCAGCTAAGGGGAGAGCACCCATGACCCAACCTGCCACTGTGTGTCCAGGAGGTGCAGCAGGCAGCCCTGGATGAAGTCATAGGCTGGCAGCACCTTGGCGTCCACGTTGTGAGGGCGCTGTGTCTCAAAGGGCTCGATCAGACGACGTATCAGCATGTAGTAGGCAGCGCGGACACGGTTCTCCAGCCCCAGACCACAACCGTCCCAGACCATCGGCGTAGTGCTTGGAGAACTTCTCCTGATAGCTCAGCATGGATTGCAGGAACAGCACCACAGGGATCTGAACAGCCACAAACACAATGCTCAGCCGCAAAGATCTACAGCATGTTCTACATACACTTGTCTGTCTAGACAATCCCAATTAAATGCTGCCCTTCAGGACCAGTTCGTTTTGATTTAAAACTCCGCATGCAAACTTGTGAATTCAGAATTGATGCTGGGGGGGTGTGTGGTGGTGTGTGTGGGGGGGTGTGTGTGTGTGTGTGTGTGTGTGTGTGTTCATCTGAGAATGACGTATTTTAAACAAAACAAAAAAAGCATGTACATTTTGGAGACTTTCTAGCTTTCAACAGTTCCATGCAAAGCTAAAAGGTTCTTATCATAAGATGATTCAATCGGACCATGATAGGAACAACTGCTAGAGCTTATCGTAATATGATTCAATTTGAGCATGATTAGAACAACTGCTAGAGCATGGCAATTTTGAAACTAACAACATTTATTGTAAAACTGTAAACTTTAAAAAAAAACCCCAAACAAACAAAAAGAAACTGATCAGCATAGTCAGTTTAAACTATCTTTCAATAAGCATACTTCTCAAACTAAGGTGTATTAAGTACATTTTGTAGCTACATGGTGTACAAATGGCATCCAAACTACAGTCCTGAGACTTTTCAAAGCGGTGACCTGGTGGGTAACATGCTTGCCTGGAAAACCAGAAGATCCTAGATCCCTGTCTTGCATGGGACTTTAATTTTTTGAGGTCTCTCTGTTCACTGTGTCTCTTACATGGTGGTGTGACTGCTATGAAATTTTACATGGAGGTCCTGTGTTACAGTAAAGCACAAGCAAAGGAATCCAAAGCACTAAATCTTGGTCAAACTGTTTACAAATAACCGTTTCATTATGGCAACAAATTCTTTGCAGACAGAAAAAAAAGGACGTAAAAAAACGTTGGCTATGCTGTATTATGGTGATGCTCCCTGATTTCAACACAAAGAAATCAGTTTTAAAACTGTCTATGCACAGCAAATGCAAACGGAAATCTGTTGTGGCAAAAAAGTAGTTGCTTTGCAATACAGTACAATACACAACAGCAAAACATCCCATTCCCTAATGATACATCTTTTTTTTTTTTTTTTACTATTTCCCTGCATCAGTACAACTTTTACCCAAGACATCCAAGGACTGCCCAAAGGGAATGGGCTGGTACCACCCAAGACATTCGCCTTTAATTTGGTTATGCGCAGAGAAATGAGTTCAGGTAAAGGACCGTTTCCTTCTCTGGTTTCTAGAAACACCCTGTATTAGCATGCTCTTGTGTAGCAATGTTCCACTGTTCCTCTCACAATCTTCAATACACACCACCAGCAGACCAACTACCTGAAGAACAGAAAGGGAAACAAAAATGACCACTGGAAGAGGAGAGTCCCATCACAATTCAGAACTGCCAAAGTCTGTGACTGCAAAACGTAATACATTTCTGCTTTCTTTAATACATACAACTGAGAATGTTAAGTTTTCTACTGTACTTCTTTTCAAATTTTTACATTCCCCTAAGAAACAAATTTCAGGGGAGGAAAAAAAATTTCTTGAGGTATGCTGTGGAAACAAAAAGAGAAGAAAAATTGTGGAATGTGAATGATTGGCATGCCCAATAGAATCCACACAGTCAGCCCTGTTCATGACTGGCTGCAATCAACATGGGAGAACATCCATAAGTCATAAAAAAAAAAAAAAAACATCTGTAAACTGTACCTTCTAAAAACATACCAGAAATTTTGTTAAAGATCTTTCTTCTGTAAAATCTTAGATCAGATGAAAAATGCTGATCTCTTTCAGAAATTCAAAAGAACGTCAATTCAACATCAATTCAACAAAAACAAAGTAATCAAGCCAGGAAAGAAAGTCATACACTGGATACCTGAAACATGTCCTCTTTGCTGACAACACGGATGAACTCGGCACAGAATGTGTACACCTCACACAGGGACGTGGCGAACTTGATGCGTTCCTGCAGCATCTGGTGAAACTCTGATCACAGAGAGAGAAAAGGATACAAGGTTTTCAGGGATCTTGTCCCTATGCTCTCAATTCTATAATAACCACCACCAAAAAAAACACATCTAGAACTAATACTGACAACACAAAATATGTCAGCTTCAAGTAATAATCATACATAATATATCTGGCAGTCAGCAACCTCTCTTTCCTATTAATTTGTATTATTATAATGTTCTGGCACTGTCTTGAAAAGTGTCACTTAAGCCAAAATCTGGTGAAATATAAACATGCAAAAAGCTGGTTACAAATTATTTCTTTATGGTTTTTTTTTTCATGCTGTTATGATGTATACCTTATAGATAAATCAAACTTAGGCTGCTCTTCATCCGGCTCTACCTGGGTAGGCAGCCTGTTGAGCGAGTGAGGCAGTGTGTTTATTGTAAAGCGCTTAGAGCTTGGTCTGTGACTGAGGATATGCGCTATATACATACCCAATATAATAATAATAATATTTGTACATGTATACAAGCCAGCACAAAAACACGCTTTTGCAATGCATACACCCAATCATGCTTGCACACAAATTTATCTTCACACACACACACACACACACACACACACACACACACACACACACACGCACTCACTCTGTAAAGAAACAAAAATAAAAATCTAAAATGTCAAAAGTACAAAAATTGCTGACCTGTCTGTGGTCCATGCTGGATCCTGGACAAACTCCATGACTAACCGAAATGATGGAAACTTCTCAGCTAGGTCCATCTGCAAAGTGAAAAAAAATTTTTTTTTTTAAATTAACAGTCTGAAACACAAAGGATGTTATTTAATGAAATCCATTAAGCATAAGTGCTTCCAAATGACATGGCCATTTGAAATTTATAATGATACTAACAACAGTAGAATAGTTTGTATTGCTGGTGGTTTTTTTTTTATCTGCATTTTTAACAAATATATGAAATACAAAACTACTGAATGGAAACCATTAGCATCAGTAACATTTTTGAACATCTGACTGTCTATCATTACAGACCTGTTTACCTCTCCAAAACTATTCAGTTATTCATGGCCTAAGTTTTCAGTTTAATGAAACAAAAATCAGTATTCAAACAAAACATGACATCTATTGCATTGGTTTTTCCAGCATACAAAATGACGCAACTTTAATTCCAAGAGGAAGATAATTCTTACACTTAACTTTCAGCGGTCAGAAACCTTCATATCTTGTTTGTTTACAACTGATATTTTTACGTACCAGATCCACTTGGTCTTACAGGCCTTACTGAATACTCTAAAAAGATAGTATACAAAAAAGTTCACTCTAATTCTTTTGGGACTAAAATAACAGGAAAGTCAAGGTCACAGAGGCAAGTTCTCTTCAAATCTTTCAAACTCAATAAATGCTCAGCACAAATAAGATTATGCAAAACAAGCCCACTGTATGTCTTTTGAGACCCAGCGAACACTGATGACTTCCTGACTCTATTTTGCAGGAGAAAAGGATAGAGCTTGTCAGGAAGTCATAAGCGATGCATCAACAGAATCTACCTTGGTATGTGATGTTATGAAATGGAAAAGGCGGGGCCACGCACACTGAAGAATGCTGTGAGCCACTAGTTTACATAGACAAGTTCATTCAGTATCTTCTGTAGCCAGGTCAACATTCAACCATTCAGCTGACAAGTTTTTTTTTTGAGAGCTTTACCCCAGTTTTAAAAGAAGAAAAAGAACAAAAGAAGAAAAAAAAAATTACTGACTATAATATAACTGATAAAGACACTTCTGAGTAAAATCCCTTCCCACTGCTTACCCTCACTGCTTGTTTTTCAAACTTTTGTTGCCTGCCTTCTTCAGGGATAATTTGTTGGTCTTGGCACGGAGCTGATTGACACACAACCACATCCACAATGAATTCATACATCTTGTATCATGTGAGTGTTAGTATTTTCTTTCAGGTTCTACTTTATGGACAAGTGAACATAAGAGTATAAAGCAAAGTTGGCTTGAAGCCATATCATATGTAAATAATGTGTGTGTGTGTGTGTGTGTGTGTGTGTGTTGTGTGTGTGTGTGTGTGTGTGTGTGTGTGTGTATGCGTGTGTGTGTGCATTTTACGCTTGAGTGTCTGTGTATACATGCAAGCTCATACATTCATGTGCATGCGTAAGTGTGCATGCATGTGTGTTTGTGCTTATGTGTGTCTGAGTATGTATGTATGCACAAGTATATACTTCTGTTTGTGAGTATCTCTGCATGCATATCTACATGCACAGTTATTGCTATCCTGAGCATATAAAACACAGATAATGAAAAAGAATAATCATTCATTTGTGCAAGGAACATTGTCAAAACCAGCACTCAAGTCGCTTCAAATCCATCTCATTCTTCAGGCTCAGGAAGTTCACTATTCCTAATGCTTCTTTATACAACACAAAACAACAGAAGGCAACATGCTGAAGCCAACGACTTGATAGAGAGACAGAGACAAAAGTAGAAAAATCTGACAAAATATAACACCAACACCTAACACCAGCAGCCATGGCCAAGTGATTGGCACCACACATTTCCCAGCTAAGAGGTCTTTGATTCAATTCCCATCAAAGCCTTATATTTGTAAGATTTTTCTGCTCTAACCGTCTCTTTTACTAAACCAATGCCTTTTGAGTGTGCTATGGATTCAACAGGGACGACTGGGACCACTGCACTCACATGAGCTAACACAAGGACAGAGACAGCGGACTCTTCTGCAGGCCACAAAAAGAGACTATAACACAACACAGAGCAATACAACAAAAGTAAAATCACCTCATTCTTGAGCTGCACCCGGGTGAGGCCACCAAACTTGAGCAGGTAGATGGCTTTCTCCTTGCAGGCCAGCACAGGGTTATTCTCTGCTGTCAGTTCTTCATGGGCAGCCAGTTTCTGTCGTTGACTGGCCTGGTACCACACACAACACACCATGCAAGGATACAGGTTCTGTCTCTCTCTGTTCATGTCTCTTTCTTTCACATGCACAGAAAGTCCACACACACACACACACATCTGGCATGCACACAACACACACAAAAACACATACACTCATACACACACTTTCTCACTCTCTCTCGCACACAGACACACACACACACACACACTCTCTCTCTCTCTCTCTCTCGCTCTTTCACACACACACACACACACACACACACACACACACACACACACACACACACACACACACACATCAGTGACAGACAACTCACCAGCGCCAAGCGAAGAGATTCTGCCGTTGTGTAGGCCTGCAGAAGACCTTCTGTCACAGCACTTGTCTCTGGGTTCTTGGCTGCATCATAAGTTCATTCCCCCATCAGTACCTCCCAATAACAATACTTGAGGTTTATATGCATTACTCTTTCTATGAGAAGTAAAGATGTCTGTTACAAAATTGCCAATAGATATAAAAGATAAAAGACAGAATACTGACAGAATTCATAAAAGATATACATCACAATTCTGATTAGGATCAACCTAAATGCAGATTAAACTGTATGCATTACTTTGAAGGGGGTTGGATTGCTTTGTCCAGGATGCAAGAGGCAAGATGCATGAAAGAGAGAGAGAGAGAGAGAGAGAGAGAGAGAGAGAGAGTGTGTGTGTGTGTGTGTGTGTGTGTGCTTGCAATTTTCTTTTACTCTTTTTTAACAGACACATTGCTACTAGATGGAAGTATACACCTAAAAAGAAATTATGAGTAAGGTAGAGGAGAAAGAACAGGCTATTCTCACTTTCATCAAGAAGTTGATAAATGTGCAAAGGACCATGAGAAGGTAACAGTAAAAAAAAAAAAAAAACACCCTTTCCCAGTGAGCAAAATTTGGCAGTATCCACCACAAGAATGGCGACATTTTTGCAATCATACTGTGAGGCTTTCTTTTCTTTTCTTCTTTAAAAAAAAAAAAAATTCTATGATGTGCTTCCACCAGCCCTTTCCGATTTTCTGGGGGGGGGGGGGGGGGGGGGGGCAGTTTTCTTTGATTATGACTGAGATCATGATTAATTTTTTAGTATTGTTGTTCTTATTATCACATTTCAATATCATTCTGAATAAGTTAGCATGCTCTCTATTCTACATGAAGAAAATGCATAAGATGCTGGAACCTTCGGAACACACCACCCCCTCTCCCTATTCACCCCCACTCAGCCTAAAATCAGTAAAACATCTACATCTGAAATAAAATAGACCCACAGCCATTACACAGCTCGTCTCATTTTTCTGAATTCTACAATTCAGCCATTACAATCTGTTTCCAAACGTGCACTCCTGCATGCAAACGCGGGCACAGACACACAGACAGACACAACACACACATACACCACTAACGTACATGCATGCATGCAGTTATAATTCAACCTATAAAAACCTTAAATCTGGGCATGTTCATCAGACTCCAGCACTGTAAAAACCATAAATGTGATTGCATTTAGCAACAGAGCTGACAGTGACTAGAATTCCTCTCTCTATATGCAGAAGTGCATGGGTACCTTACACGTCTCAGGGAAGGTCAAAAAGGTGAAAAGAGAGAGCTTGGCACGCATTCCACTATGATTCTTTTATTTTCACATGTACCCAATTTGGAAAACCAAATTAGGTGATAGCACAGATCCTCTTAACACTCCAGTCTAGTAGAAAAGGAGAAAATCTCCCATTCAGTTTATTCCCGAGTTGAAATAGGAGCTGCTGTATTTGTCAAATTTCACACACACACACACACACACACACACAAACACACAAACACACACACACACATACAAACTCTCACTGAATTTATCCATGTCCTGACGTAGTTGCTGTGTGTGCCAGACAAGGGCGGAAAAAAACTGCCCAGATGGCAGCATCCACATCCTCACCACCCACCGCCCCCTTTGGTTTGTGCTCCTGGCACCTGGTGAGAGTCACACACACACACACACACACACACACACACACACACACACACATTCTAGTCTAAAATAATATTCCTGAGGAAACACTGAATGAAAATCATATGACACACAATTTCTTAATATGCATTTCTCTTCGATTACATTTAAATCACCATTTTTTGACTCTCAAATAAAATCAGAAGCATTTTTAACACGCAAAAAAAATTCAATACATTCTTCCTGAGTCTTATTGACATTTGTCTGTCTCAAGAGGAGCTGAACTGCAATGCCTTCGATGGCTGAAAAGGTCAAGATCTGGGAAAGACAGGTGACCATACACCAAAGGAAGCGCATGAAGAGGGGCAGACAGACAAAAGGTGCAGATTGGGCCAAAGATGTGGTGACTCCCAGAATGATAAGTTTTTGTTTTGAGCATTACCAGCTGACAAAAAAGGGATTATTCCCATAACAAGAAGTTTTTAGAAATACATACTTGTCTAGACAAGTGCTATCATACCATTTTGCCTCAACATGCCTTTGCTGATTAGGAGACCTGAGCTAAAATCCAGCCTCTTTGTGCCACTTCAAGCACTCCCTCAATCCCTCTGAGTGTTCGTGCCTTATCAACTTTCACTTCTAAGCGTGTACTTTCATCCCAGTCTGCTTCCTTTCCTGGCACCGGACAGATGCCCCTCTGCTTGCTCCATGTTTTGGAAGAAATGGACATTCAGCATTACCAAGAAATTCATCTTCTTCTGGAAACATTCTTCCTGCCATCATACAGAAACATATGGATACCCTTGCCAAGCACGCTAGAGGTGCTTCAAGACTGGCAAAAAAATCCACCTGACAAGTTGTGCTTCATCAGCATTTGATCTTAGAAACTGAAGATGCAAAAACAGAAGTCCTGCACCACTTTCTTCACTGATCATCAAAAGAAAGTAGCTGCATACACAGAACTCCTACACTGTTTTCTTCATGGGTAAAAGCATGTGGCTGCACACACTGAAGTTAAGAAAAGCAAAGTAATGCTATGGAAAGATCACCGAAGAAAATAAGGCAGAAATTCGTTTCTAATGATAAACACAAGTCTTAGATTATCATACATGGAAGTACACACATTTAAATGCACCAAGGTAATGATGGATCTTTTCACAAGTCAAAATGCAGTATGGATTGACAGCTCACTGTCTTTCAGTTTCTGGGCTGTGGCCTTAATGTTTTGGTCACTCTCAGCGTCAGGCCCGCTGATCAACTCATTCAGCAAGAGCAGTGCCGCTGTGCATTCATCTGTCACCTGCACACATTGTCACAGCTTAGTCAGCTGGCTGAACAGATGACAGTTGTGGAAGCTAAAAGGTGTGGAAATGAGGGGCCAACAACATAAACACTGCTGCACAGACAAACAAAGTGAACAACACTCCGCTTCAGTCTAGCTTTACTCAGAGATTCAACCTAAATGCAATCTCTGTCCTCAGTCTGAGAAATGCAATTTGACACATCTGTGACCTCTCCTCAACTGACTCCACTACTTGTTTTTTCCTTTGCCTCTCCCAACAGCTTCCTCCCATATCCTAGTCTTTTCCTGATACTGCACAATCTTTGCTGTTTCATTTTCATATTCCTGCACTTTGAGAATAGTTATTTAGCTAAGTTAATACTCTGAATGGACAACATACAAGACTGACTGACTGCTGCACTACGTCTATCCTTTTGCACTGACCATGACAATGGGTTACAGAGACCCCAACCGGACCCCTAAAAATAAAAAAGCCAAAGGATCAAGAAGAGGCAGAAATTTGTACTTGTTCCTTACATTTCTATTTTCTTTCTTTCAATACAAAGAAATCACTTAAAGAGAAAATGAGCAGCAGCAGTATTCTTAACCCCTTTCCTGCTCCTGACAAGAATGCTGGTCCCTGAAATGGGACTGGTAAGAGCAATAATAGTATGATATGTGCCAACATTCACCTACATACTTGCCCATTGGTTCATTCACTTGGACCAGTCACAAAGTAAAGTTAATTTACACTTGATGTAAGCAAACACTTCAACGACATACTCTAAATTCCGATTTTGATTTTCAAAGTTATATTCATTACACTGCATTGCATTGCATTGCACGGCACTGTGTGCATTACATTGTACTGTGGCATACTGTTCTCTTTTGTTTTGTGTTACAGCTGATGGAGATAACCAGAAGTATGTGGTAAAAGGACACATCACAGAATAGACTTATTCCACCACCAGATCATGACAGAGGGCACTCAGGACTCAAACACATGACCTTTCCAATGTAAGCAGAGAGCTCAACCAGCTGACAGAATACTGCTTCTATCACTACCGTCATCCCAATCAATGCACACCAGTGACCTATCCTTTGCAGAGCACTCACAAACTTTCCAGAGAGGGATCGCTGCAGTTTCCCCATCATGTATCCCCCGCGGAACAGCGTGGTCCACAGCTCGCTGCGCAGCACGTCCTGCTCTGCTGTGTCGTCCAGCAAATGGAGGCTGTCACCTGGCATCACTGCAACACCAACATGAAAGTCATCACCATCCTCAGCACATCACTGCAACACAGAGTCATCACCATCCTCAGCACATCACTGCAACACCAACATGAAAGTCATCACCATCCTCAGCACATCACTGCAACACCAACATGAAAGTCATCACCATCCTCAGCACATCACTGCAACACACAGAGTCATCACCATCCTCAGCACGTAACTGCAACACCAACATGAAAGTCATCACCATCCTCAGCACATCACTGCAACACCAACATGAAAGTCATCACCATCCTCAGCACCTCACTGCAACACCAACATGAAAGTCATCACCATCCTCAGCACATCACTGCAACACCAACATGAAAGTCATCACCATCCTCAGCACGTCACTGCAACACCAACATGAAAGTCATCACCATCCTCAGCACGTCACTGAAACACAGAGTCATCACTATCCTCATTGGTGTAAATGGAGATTATTTTGTAATGTGAATTAAAAAAAAGCTTTCATGTGTATAGTCATATGCATACACATAGGTGACACAGCAATATCGCTGGTGTGTTCTGAAAGTGTTGCCCAGTCTGGACAAATTGCTGTATCTGCTATGATCCTAAAGATCCACAAGTCAATACGGATGAATTTGAACAACATGAATTCTGTCTAAATATTGAGATTAAAAAACAAAGTCATTTGTTTATACCAGACACTTAAAACTGCCTGTACTGAATCCAGTGTAACACATCTGAAACAATATTCTGAACTTTACAACAACAAAAAAATCTAAAATCAATGTAATCAGACCTAGTGTGTCCTGAGCAAAATAAAAATCCACTTGGGATATAAAAAAAAAATCTCCTTTAGAGTATAAATAAAGAATATAAAGCATAAAAAAAAACAACATAAATAAAGCACGAACAAAAGGTAATAGCAAAAGTGATGTTCCCACACCCAACTTGAAGTGCCTTCTATGAAGATGTGTACATGTTTCCCTTCCACACATACCTGGATTGGCAGCCAGGGTGGCTCCACACAAACACCCGAACAGTCTTGTCAGCCCCAACTGCAAGTCGTAGGCCCAGGACAATGGAACATCTGGGCTGCCTTTGGCTGTCACCTGTATGTCAGCTCAATAGTTCATCACGAAAATCAAATTTATAAAATTTTCAATGGGGCCTGGATTAAAAAAAATTGGGGTTGATTAACCCTGTTTGGCTAGTATACTTACCATGTCAGACCCATAGCATTAAACGGCTGTCAGTCAGCTCTGTCAGGCCGAAGTTTTTTGTGGCAAAATGCAGTCATAAGATAGTCACGTGACGCCCACCCTACTTCCGATTACGGAAGATGCCGAAGATCGTGTACTGTCCGTCATTCAACGAGGCCTGCGCGCAAGGCAACCCCAGGGAACCTTGGCGCTAGCGGGGAAGGTAGGGCGGGCATTAGAGTCTGACATGGTAAGTATACTTAGCCAAACAGGGAGTATAATACAAAACTCCCCATTTGGCGTCGTATACTATACCATGTCAGACCATAGCAGAATTTAAAGGAATAGGAGGAGGGCCGAGCGCCCTAATGGTTCCTGGGTTAACTGTTATGGCTGCATTGGCCGCCACAAATGAAAACCCCTTAGAACCATCAGCCCTGGTCATGCGGATGTCCCTTAGATAAAAGTTTATGAAAGGGTTCTCCGAACGCCAGTAGGCTGCCTCCAGGAGATGGCACACGGGGACAGAGTGCTGGAACGCTGTGGACATGGCCAACGCTCTGACCTCGTGGGCTCGAGGGGAAAGGGCTGGGAGGTCTTTGTGGGGCCGGGGCATAGGCAGATTTGATAGTATAGAATAGCCACCTAGAAATCGAGCCCGCCGAGATGTCTTTCTTGTTGTTGGGGTGGGGTTGATGGAAATAAGGAGGCTTCTCTGAGAGGAACGCCTGGGGTGGGAACGCTCCCAGTAGTATCTGAGACACCTAGAGGGTCATAGGTCTATGTCCCCGCTGCCTTCGCTGCCTAAGATATCCGCTAGGGAGCGGATAACCAGGGAAGGAGAGGTCGTGCCCGGTTCCTGGTTCTTCGCTAAAGAACTCAGGCAGGAACTTAAGCGAGACCGATCTGTCTCTGAGAAAGGCGATGTCCCGAGGGTCACAACTGAGGACCTGAATCCCACTTCGCCTCCTGGCTGAGGCCAGGGAGAGAAGGAAGGTGGTCTTGAAGGGGAGAATGACAAAGGGAATAGCACGGAGGGGCTCGAAAGGGGGGTTTCTGAGGGAGTCAAGAACCAAAAGAGGTCCCACATGGGAGCGCGCCTAGGGGACTGAGCTTCCCGTAGGGCCACCCCCCCCGAGATAGTTCTCTAAGGAGAAAGTTATTGTCGATGATGGGCCGCCCAGCTGTCAGATGGTGGTGCCTACGGCCGATCTGTAGCCCCGAATGGAACTAGCAGAGAGCTTCGAGAGGATGAAAGGTGGGATAGGAAATTGCCTATCTGGTGGGATAGGAACTTGCCTATGTGGATGTTGGAGGGGAGGAGGTAGGGGGGACCGAGTTAGCCGTGCACCACGTGACCCATCTCTCTCATCGCGGTGGTCACAATTTGGCTGGCATAGAAGCCAAGCGTGTAGGCGAAGCATCTGGGGATTGGAGTGAGGGAGGCCCGAGCGAGGTTGTCTGAGTAAGTCCCACCAAGGGGCTAGCTGGAGAGGGGGAACGTGAGTGAGGGACCTGAGGTCCGGGAACCACAACTGAGTCGGCCACCACGGGGTTATGAGGATGAGTTTTTGGGTCTCTCCAGCCTGGCCTTCCTGATCACTTTGTGAAGTATGGGGAAGGGGGGAAAGGCGTAGGCGAGGAGTCCCGTCCAGGGGAGGGAGAGCGCATCGACCGCGTACGCTCGGGGGTCCGGGAGTGGAGAGACATACATGGGGAGTCGATGGTTGTACCGGGTCGCAATAGGTCGACCATGGGCTTGAACCAGTGTTCCCAGACAGTGGTTAGTGTCAGCTTGTTCAGGGTCCACTCTGTGTGCAGAAGGGTCCCTGACCGGCTGAGAGTCTGCCAGGATGTTGCGTGTCCCCGCTATGTGTCTCGCACGGAGGGTGGCTCCCCGTGCGTGGCACCAGCGAAGGAGGGGCCTCTGTCCGTAGAGAGAGGCCGATGGAGTGAGCCCCCCCCCCCCCCCCTTGTTGATGTAATGGGCTACCGACGTGTTGTCCGTGAGGAGGAGAACCAGTCGGTGAGAGATAGATGTTGGAAGTGGAGGAGGGCCAGCCTGACCGCTTCCAATTCTAATATGTTGATGTGGAGGCGAGCCATCTGTGCGTCCCACATCCCCGAGGCATGACTGTCCCCCAAGTGGGCCCCCCAGCCCGAGTTGGAGGCGTCTGTGTATAGTTTCGAGG
This sequence comes from Conus betulinus, assembly GCA_016801955.1. NCBI lineage: Eukaryota > Metazoa > Mollusca > Gastropoda > Neogastropoda > Conidae > Conus > Conus betulinus. The sequence continues at coordinate 241,644 of JADBJO010002690.1, read as the reverse complement.
GACTGTGTTGGGAGAGAGATCGGAACGCCTTCGTGAAGAGGAAGGGTGCCAGGGAGAGGCCAAAGGGGAGAGCTTTGAACTGGAACACTCGAGCTTGCCAGACAAACCGGAGGTAACGTCTGTGCGCCGGGTGAATAAGGATCTGGAAGTACGCATCTTTCGATCTATGGAGGTAGCCCAATCTACGTGATGGATGGAGTCTCTGATCTGGGAGGGCGTGTCCATCTTGAACTAGGTATGTCTGAGGAACTTGTTGAGGGGAGAAAGGTCAAGGATGGGCCTCCATCCCACCGAAGGTTTGGGGATCACGAACAGGTGGGAGTAAAACCCGGGGTTGGGCTGGAAAACTTCGGTGATGGCCCCTTTCTGAGGAGTTCGAGGACTTCCAGGCGAAGGGCGTCCGCCTGGGCAGGTGGGGGGGGTCGCTGGGGGACGGGGCAGGCGGCCGGGAGGGCCAGGGGAAGAGATGGGCCGGTGCCTTGCCTTGCTGGGCAGGTTGGGCCAGCTCCATGCGCACTACGGGAGTGTCCTCCAGTCACCGGCGGGGCCGTGCTTGCTGGCCAAACCAAAAATTTTGGCGAGGTTTAGGTTTAGGCCTCTGTGAGTTAAGTGGCCGCTTGGGGGGCTGGAAAGGCGTGGCTGAGGCCGGGGGGCAAAGGACGCCGCCTGCTTGCTTGCGTTCCTCGAGCGAGAGAGACATAGCCGAGGTGGAGTGCTCGCCAAAGAGCGAGTGATCCTGGCCCGGGACACATCGTAGGGATGCCCTGAGTGCCGGGGAGAGTGAGGAGCGTGCAAGCACCGCGTCTCTAGCCACTAGCAGACAATTAAAATGGCTTGTTGCTGCGCTGTCCGCCGCAGCCGCAAGTGATGCGATATCCTGTTAACTAGGTGTCGCATAAAGGGGTCGCTGAATAAGCGAGGTTCGTCCTGGTGTGGTTCGGAGTTTGTATCCGAAGGCACTGGGACGGCGCCGTCATCCCCAGGCCAGAGTACCTCCGCCCTCTGCAAGAGCATGCTAAGGTAGGCATGCCCTGCAGTGGTGTGTAAGATGCCCATCCGGGCTACTCGGTCCCAGTCCTTTAGCGCTTAAAGGGGATGGTGGCCGAAGTAGGGGGGGGGGCCCGGTTGGGTATCAGGCGACAATCTGATTGGGAGATGGCCCACTCCCTGGTAACCGGATTGTCGGCAAAGAGGGAGGCAAACTGGGTGCTTCCTGTGGGGTCCCAAGTAGGGCGCCGAAGGGGGCCGCATTGGGTGCCGGGGGCAGGTCTTGACCCGGCGTGGGACGGCGTCTGCACCCCCCTGGCGCGTTTTGCCGGACTCTCCCACAGCGAAGTGAGTGACTGAGGTGCGACAATTCTGAGTCTGGAGTATTGGGCTGGGGGCAGCCCAACGATCTCAGGGAAGGCCAAGATCGGCAGAGGGAGGGGCGTCCCTCGACACGAAGTCCGTCGAAACCGTTCAATGGTGTGGATGTCATAAAGGGATGAGAAGAAGTCCTCATCGTAGTCGTCCTCAGGCTGTGGGGAGTCAAGTTCCTGGGAAGGGAGGTCTTCCTCAGGGGGGCAACTGCGCGGGTGCGCGGGGTCCCGCCCTGGTAGGGTGGTGGCGGGGGGGGGGGGGGGGGGGGCGGGGACCCGTGGCTCTATCGGCAGACGGGCTGGGGTGGAGAGCCCGGACTGCCGATCGGACAGCGCGCCCGAGGTGGGTGGGAGACCCAGGTCGACCCAAGTCTGCGAGGTTGGGTGCCACAATCGACCAAATTGTTGTTCAGGTTGGGTGTGTGTATTGAGCCACTGGTCCCTCTCGGGGGCATAGAGCCACTGGTCCCCGGGAGATAAGCGGGCTGTGGCGGCCCAGAGTACTGTGCAGGGACTCGCCGGGGACCGGGGTAACCTTGGCAGCAGCAGGGGGGGAATAGTAATCGACCCTGGTATGTGGTTTCCCCCCGGGAGCGTGCCGGGGTCCCAGTGGAATGGGACAGGTTACCCGTGGTCCCGCTGGTAGATCCTCCCCCCGGAGGAACGGGACCGAGGACGTTGCCCAAATGGGGGCCGAGTAGGTAGGTCGGACCCCGAACGTCCTGAACCCCTAGGGGAACCTGCGACGGGCGAGCGGGGTTGGTCGGCCGTCTTGTGTATGTTCACAACCGGTGGATGCACTCGGTGTTCCCATACGCCCAGAGTTATGGACATGTGCATGGTCGTGCCAAGACGTGGCCATAAAAACTGCGTCCGGAGATAACTGGACGCTCCGTGCAGGGGTGTTGGCTGCACCTGTGCACGGTGGGGGAGAGCGTCGTGAGACGGCGAGTCCGGATGGGGGGAAGAAGTGGACCCGCGCGTCCCATAAGTGCGAGTGACGGGTGGGGGTTCCAGCCCAAGGCCGTCACCCGTGCCTGTCCGCGGCCCGGCAAAGGTCCCCGGGGGCGGGGGGTCGCGTGACTCGGCATAGTAAGTGGATGTCTGTCTGACTATGCGCAGGAAAGCTAGAAGGCAGGGTGGCTGGGGGAGAAGCGGAATCCCGCTCGGATTTCTTGGCTAGACGGGGTCCCTTAAGGGGGGCCTTGCCCTTAGATTTCCCTGGGCAGGTTGAACGAAAGGCACTTAGAAATCGCAGCCGGTTGCCTTCTAGCTTTCGAACGCAACGGTCGTGCGTCCGTCGTCGTCGTCGGGTAGAGGAGGGAGACTCCCGCGTCCCCTCCGCGGGAGGGACGTCTCCGTCTACCGCGGCCGGCCGTTCTCCCAAGGAGAGGACGGTTCGCTCGCTCGGGGTTGGAACCAACTCGTGGGTCCTCCGGGAATGTGAGAGCGAACTCTGAACGTCAGAGTTATTGCTCGACCCAGCCGAGTCCTTCACCATATTGGGCGATGGCGCCGAGCGAAAACCGGAGCACACGATCGTAAACGGGAGACACGACGGTCGATCGAGGAGGATAAACCAAGTCGACCGATCGATCGTGCGCACACAATAAAAAAAAAAATGTAAACAACGCACACAATGGAATATACAGGTAAACAAGTCCGTACAGGGACACAAAGCGCAGCAGAAATGAGCGAAACAGTGCGTGAGAAGCGACCGTGGCGTGGGCCCAAAGTGCTGAGTAACGCCACGTGTAAATACAATGACGCCGGTCGATCGCGATCGTTAAGGACACGAAGGCGAGCGAGAATTGTGACAACTGAAAGAAAGGGTGCAAACCAATTGAGGAAGCAAATTCAGGGCGAAAAAACCACGTAAAATACCGAGGGTTAGAAGTTGGTGCACAAGAGAGGGGAGACCGGCGCAAAAAAAGATGGCGACGAGACCGGCTCACGATCGTCGCGCGGGAGGTTGTGAAAACCGGAGCACACGATCGTAACACGACGGTCGATCGAGGAGGGTATACAGGTCGATCGACCGTGCGCACACAATAGCAATATAACACAATGGAAATATAAAAGTAAACAAGCTCGCACAGTGACAGAAAACGCAGTAGCGATGAACGAAACCGTGCGTGGGCAACGACAGTGGCAGTGGCGTGAACCAAAAGTGCTGAGTAACGCCACGTGTAACAGCAATGCCGAAGGGCGATGCGATCGCCACGCACACGACGCGATCGAAAAAATGTGGCAATGAATGGGAGGGGTGTAAACAAAAATGTAGGAAGCAATTTCCGAACCGAAGACAAACCACGTGTAATTGCGTGGGCTAGAAAGCTGGTGCGACAAGGAATGGAGACTGGCGCAAAACAAGATGGCGACGAAACCGACCCGCGATCGTCGCAGATGAGATAGTGGAATCGTGATACAAGTAACGGCGAGATTAGAAATCGGAATTTAGGGGCAAAAGGCCGTAAAGGCGAGTGAGAATGCAAGGCCGATGGACAAAGGGAGGCGAGAAAAAACGCGAGGGACGTGGCGATGGAAAATGCCGATCAACCTCGAACCGGTTACGCAAATAGACAAGAACCGGGAGAGCACCACGATCGCGAGAAAAAATTCAGCGAATAAGGTTAGAATGCTAGCCCATCGATAACCCTCACACGTCAAGATATAAGCGGAAGCCACAGATAAATGAGTACAGAGTGCAAACACAGCAATCTTTACACAAAGGCAAAGTATAGGCGAGACAGAGCACAAGACTTATCTTGCTTGGGCGACAGGCCGAAGTAGAATGACGGACAGTACACGATCTTCGGCATCTTCCGTAATCGGAAGTAGGGTGGGCGTCACGTGACTATCTTATGACTGCATTTGCCACAAAACTTCGGCCTGACAGAGCTGACTGACAGCCTAAATACAAAAACCATAACAACAGCTTTATACAAAACTGCTCTTTGCTTTTATAACTTCCACCACTGGAGTAACATTTTCACCATAGCATCCCCATGGGGACACTTCCACGGAAATGCTGTTGTGTTGCATCTGGTGATCATACAAAGGCATTTACAACAGAACAGTTATGTGGCTTGACGCAATGCAATGCCCTGTGCATGCCTGCACTCTCTGTGAACACAGTGCCAGCTTCCAAGGGTGGGGCAGGACTGCTCCTGGCTGTTTGGTTTGGCAGCTGAGGTCAGTACTTTTCTGGGTCCCACTGGCACCCTACGTGTATGCTTTTCTTTTTTTTTTTAATCTCCACCACCATGGGAGGTTATGTTTTCACTGCAGTCTGGTGTTTTCATTTCTGTACATTGATTTCTTTGTCTGACTGTCTGTAAAGAAGATTCTGCACAAACTACTGAACTAATAACAAAAAAAAAAAAGAAAAACAAGAAAAAAAAAAAAAAGACTACTGAACTAGTTCTAACAAAAATTAGAAGAAAGAATGAATTTGGCACCGAAAAAACTCATTAAAATTCTGGTGTGGATTTGGATAAAAACAGCGGTGTCTGGGGACAGGCCAGCTAGATAATGCTAAAAAACTGCTTCACCACTTTTAACAAAAGGTCAAAAAAAGACTGAATGTGACCAACACACAAATTTATTACATATGGTGCAGACCTGTTATATGGATTAAAGGAAACATCAGAATCCATCTGACCATAATAGAAGACTGTGCTCTCCAGTGTGTCATAGTACTTTGAACATAAAATGTCCATGTCTGAGAAGAAATTGAAGAATTCAGCATTCAAACACACACACACACACACACACACACACACACACACATACGCACATTCACACATTCACACACACACACACACACACACACACACACACATACGCACATTCACACATTCACACACACACACACACACACACACACACACACACACAGCAGCAGCAGCAGCAAGAACCTAAACCCCCTACCTTGAACTTGTACCCCCACTCGGTGTTGCTGCTGTCTGACCGGAAGATGAAGTGCAGGTGAGGGCCAGCGAAGTGCACCTGTTTCGGCCACTTGTTGGTGCCTACTTTCTGGTCATAGCGAACTTTCACTCCTTTGGCGTCAGTAAACTCCAGGTAGTCGTACCTGGCCAAGATTTGAAGTTATCAACTGATGGAGAAATTCAACAACAAAGAACACATTTACTACTGGCATTTTACATTCATCATGAAGGAATGATTCAGGCAATTCTGTACTTCGTTTCAAAAGCTACTTCTTGCACAATTAAAAACATGCACACACACACACACCACCATGCATTTGTTCTTGAGAAAGAAAAACAGATAACAACAAAATCACAGTGTAAAATATATGCATGAATGTAATCTAAATCCGAGCCGAAATGTCCAAACCCAGAAAAGGATGTTTGAATAACAGATACTAGTCCTTATATTTGTGCAATTTGGTTTTCAAAAATCCATCTCTCCACTTTAAACATTCCTGATCTATCCATAAGTGTACAAATGAAAAAAATTCACACACACAGTTGTTTTTAACACTACAAAATTTCAAAGAATGCACATCAATTTGAAAAGAAAAAGTAAAATTAAAAAAAGAGATAAAACACCATGAAAGCTGAAGCTGTACACACCTCCTCTCTGTTTCACATCTTGGATCAAAGTCGATGATGAATTTGGTTGCCCCAGGACAACAGAACACCTGGAAAAAACCATCGATTTCTTAACTTCCTTTTCTTTGTGCCTCTTCCAGGCCCCACCCCCCCACCCCCCAACTCCATTGCAAGTATGACTTTTCAGTATATCACATCACAGTAATTTTTGTCTTGACATGAATCTACTATCATGTCCAAGATGTCTATATTATGGTCACTGTCAGTTCCTGCAGTCTTTCGCTTTAATGTTTTCTCACTGGCCTATACCGGTTAAGTTTTGCATGCGCACTTTGAAACCATTTATTGATTTCTCTCTGTCCAGAAAGTCTCGACAGCTTTCTCCCATTTTGTCATTATTCTTGTATCTATTTTTTTTTGTTTCCTCTTCTTCTTCTGTGTACACAGGCTGATACTCCTGTGGACACCCCCTGTATAGGGAGTGGAGTTTTGTGTGTATGACTGTTTTTTTTATCCCATCATTAAGGCAGCCATATTCCAACTTCAGGGAAGGTGCATGCTATGTGTAACGCATCATCCATACCAACGGCCAAACTGGCCTTCTCTTCCGAAAGTTGGTGATGGAATTTTACGTGTGTACAAGATGTTATGCATGGTTCACATACAGAACCTTGGTTTACAGTCTCATTCAAAGGACTGTGTGGGAAATGGAGTCAGAACCAATGTTAACTCCGAGGGAAAAATCCCCCTGTACCGAAATTGCCCGGCAGAGATTCAAACCCTCAACCCAAGATTATGAGTCCGGGGCTCTGCCACTGAGCTATTCCGGCCCCTAATTTTTTTGTTTTATCTTTGCCATGATGAATCACATTTTATTGAACAGAATGGCAGCATGTGACTGTGGGCCAGCTAGCCTGTTTTGGTGATTTCTTTTAAGGTGCTGTTTCCACAATGTTATTATGTTGCTACTGCATGGATTATGTCAAACACCTCAATCCTGTTTTTTTGTGTTGGTGTGACACCATACAAGCTTTGAGCATTACTATAATTACTGTCATCACTGGTGTACATCAAGAACTTCAGCTGAAAATGCTTTGTGCAACTGGTCTGAACTGACAAAACCTGTTACTTTAATGTCTTCCGAATAAAGAACTGATCATTCATCATCCTGTGGAACATTATCTACATGCTTTTCTCTAACAAGAATCTGTATTTCTCAAACTTACTGATCGCACAAAAGCTGAAAGATCTTTTATCAATAACCCTCTCTTCTGAACCTTCTTGTACACAGAGGAGCTCTCCCACCATCTTTGTGAAATCCAATCTTACACCCTTCAGAAGAAAAAAAAAAATTATCAGATCACTTAGCATTTATCTAAAAGTACCATCACTTGAAACAATAAAACTCAGACAAAACTGAAGTAATTCACCAATACTCAAAAGACCCCTGACCTGTGTGATAGAGGAGTTGTTGTCATAGTTGTGGGGAGACTCCACATCCCACGTCCTCAGCACTATGTCCTCGTTCTTCATGTCAAACCAGCTGTCGCTCGTCATCTGTAGGCACACATATACCACAAAGATCCATCATCATCGTATCATACCATCAGTAATAGGACCTCAGTGTGCCATGGCAACACATACACTACAGACGTAATTGTTGCGTGTTCATGATATTTCAGTGGACTATGAGGAATGCTTGACAGCATCTATCCCCAATCTTCAAGTATACTAATACATACTGGGTGTTTTTCACACTACCATATGTCTGTAAAGGATTACAGCAATGCACTGACAGCCCACATGCATATTTATTCATGCATATTCATGTGAACACACTCAGCAGAAGACGTATGAGAAAGAGGTTCAACAATTAGCAGGTCTGCATGTACGAGCCGATTAGAAAAATCCTGTTCCACAACTGCTAGGCCCTGCCTGACTCACTGACACCCTCATTTACAGGGACAAGAGTTCTAACCATCTGCCTATGGCACCCATCTTACCACAAACTGGTATGTTCATACCAGACACTCCTTTTTGAAGAGGACAAACACTACAACAAAGCAAACCTACAGCAAATGCAGCAAAATTATACTTGGATACCAAACATACACACGTTTTCACCGACACCACTCACACACAAATGCACACGCACACACGCATGCACTCACGCGCGCACACATGCGCTACAGTTTTCTCATCGTTTACTCCCCACAAATATCATAACTCTATCCAAAGTTCTATTTCATATGAACAGAATATGAAAATATGAACAGAAAAGGTTTTAAAAATTCATCTCTGACATTCACATTCAGCATAATAAACAAACAAGCTTCTCCACCCCCTCCCCATCCCTCCCAATCCCTGTCTTCTTTTCTCAAGTCAGTCCAGGAGTCAGTCCGTCCGACTGTTCAATGGCTCTCTCTCTCAGTCCCCCCTCTCTCTCTCCCCTTCCATCCTCAGCTCGTCCCATTTTCAAATGAATCTAAAATAGATGGGCTCAGAATACCTCAGGCATAAGTACCTCAGGAAAAAGGGAGGGGGCGGTTTTCTCCAGAAAGGTCAATTCCTGGAAGAGGGCGTAGAAACTCTGCAGCAAGGTGACCCTTGAGTTGGAATCAAGACTGTCCACCATGAACATCATGATCAGCACCTGCACACACACACACACACACACACACATAAATGCAAGCACACACACACACACACACACACACACACACACACACACACACACACACACACACACATGTGCACACACACATGTACGCACGCCAACACACACACACACACATACATACACACACACACACACACATGCAAGCATACATGTACATACGCCAACACAAACACACACACACATACATGCACGCACACATGTACACACGCCGACACAAAACACACGCACACACAGAACATCATCATATATCAATGTAGATACTTGGGTTCAAATTCATTTCTGTGTATCAATTTCATCCTTTCCTTAGCAATGAAAACAAATTAGGTGTCCCCTTTTCATTGCTTCCAGTTTTTTTTTTTTTTTTTGCAGTTCATAAAGGCAAATTTGCAACATTGCTACTGTCATGCAAAACAGAAGATATATACTGTTACGCAACCTGTGTAGACATGGCCCTGCTGACTTCCACCACACCTTCATATCTGTTTCTGAGTTGGTCATGAGGTCAGCAGACATGCTGAGAGTTTTCAGTTCAGTTTCACTTCAAGACATTGTGAAGAAAAGAAACTGTAGAATGAATCCGACTGCAAGAAGAGTAGCATCCCACATTCTGACTGATGAGGCCATGTGTGTGCGAGTGTGTGTGTGCGGTGTGTGTGTGTGTGTGTGTGTGTGTGTGTGTGTGTGTGTGTGTGAGTGAGTGAGAGCAGGTCAGTGCGTGTGTGTGTGTGTGTGTGTGTGTGTGTGTGTGTGTGTGTGTGTGTGTGTGTGTGTGGGCACGCGCGCATGTGTGTATGTGTGTGTAAATGTGCATATGTGTGTGTGTGTTTGTGTGTGTGAGTGTTGTGTCCCACAAGCTCATTAATTGAGACAACAGATAGAAAGAATAATGCGCTTGTGATGGTCAGGAAGCATTTTTACATTTATGTTCACAAAATCATTGTCTGGACCTCTTTCATCCAGCCATCGCCAAGACCATTTATTGGGGACGGACGCTTCGATCAGCGACGTGTCTTCATTCATAGCCACAAAGGGCATTGTGCTCAAAGAAGAGAATGAAGTGCAGCTGATTCAGACTAGATCTAGGTCAACGGGATTGTTGCGACGTGAAGACGAATGAACACATGCTGTAGGCTATCGTGAAAGTGGCGCATATCGGAGGACAAGTTTTGCAAACAACTTGGATGGTGCATGCGCGAGTTGTTCAAGAATGCAGCTTAACCGAAAACTACCCAAAAAAGGAAATCAACCATGACACATGCCGATGTCCGGATTTTCAGTCAGCTCTGTCAGGCCGAAGTTTGTGTGGCAATGCAGTCATAAGATAGTCACGTGACGCCCACCCTACTTCCGATTACGGAAGATGCCGAAGATCGTGTACTGTCCGTCATTCAACGAGGCCTGCGCGCAAGGCAACCCCAGGGAACCTTGGCGCTAGCGGGGAAGGTAGGGCGGGCATTAGAGTGACATGGTAAGTATACTTAGCCAAACAGGGAGTATAATACAAACTCCCCATTTTGGCGTCGTATACTACTATACCATGTCAGACCATAGCAGAATTTAAAGGAATAGGAGGAGGGCCGAGCGCCCTAATGGTTCCTGGGTTAACTGTTATGGCTGCATTGGCCGCCACAAATGAAAACCCCTTAGAACCATCAGCCCTGGTCATGCGGATGTCCCTTAGATAAAAGTTTATGAAAGGGTTCTCCGAACGCCAGTAGGCTGCCTCCAGGAGATGGCACACGGGGACAGAGTGCTGGAACGCTGTGGACGTGGCCAACGCTCTGACCTCGTGGGCTCGAGGGGAAAGGGCTGGGAGGTCTTTGTGGGCCTGGGCATAGGCAGATTTGATATTATAGTATAGAATAGCCACCTAGAAATCGAGCCCCCGCCGAGATGTCTTTCTTGTTGTTGGGGTTGATGGAAATAAGGAGGCTTCTCTGAGAGGAACGCCTGGGGTGGGGAACGCGCCCCCAGTAGTATCTGAGGCACATAGAGGGTCATAGGTCCATGTCCCCGCTGCTTCGCTGCCTAAGATATCCGCTAGGGAGCGGATAACCAGGGAAGGAGAGGTCGTGCCCGGTTCCTGGTTCTTCGCTAAGAACTCAGGCAGGAACTTAAGCGAGACCGATCCGTCTCTGAGAAAGGGCGATGTCCCGAGGGTCACAACTGAGGACCTGAATCCCACTTCGCCTCCTGGCTGAGGCCAGGGAGAGAAGGAAGGTGGTCTTGAAGGGGAGAATGACAAAGGGAATAGCACGGAGGGGCTCGAAAGGGGGGTTTCTGAGGAGTCAAGAACCAGAAAGAGGTCCCACATGGGAGCGCGCCTAGGGGACTGAGCTTCCCGTAGGGCCACCCCCCCCCGAGATAGTTCTCTAAGGAGAAAGTTATTGTCGAATGATGGGCCGCCCAGCTGTCAGATGGTGGTGCCTACGGCCGATCTGTAGCCCCGAATGGAACTAGCAGAGAGCTTTCGCTTTCGAGAGGATGAAAAGGTGGGATAGGAAATTGCCTATCTGGTGGGATAGGAACTTGCCTATGTGGATGTTGGAGGGGAGGAGGTAGGGGACCGAGTTAGCCGTGCACCACGTGACCCATCTCTCTCATCGCGGTGGTCGCAATTTGGCTGGCATAGAAGCCAAGCGTGTAGGCGAAGCATCTGGGGATTGGAGTGAGGGAGGCCCGAGCGAGGTTGTCTGAGTAAGTCCCACCAAGGGGCTAGCTGGAGAGGGGGAACGTGAGTGAGGGACCTGAGGTCCGGGAACCACAACTGAGTCGGCCACCACGGGGTTATGAGGATGAGTTTGGGTCTCTCCAGCCTGGCCTTCCTGATCACTTTGTGAAGTATGGGGAAGGGGGGAAAGGCGTAGGCGAGGAGTCCCGTCCAGGGGAGGGAGAGCGCATCGACGCGTACGCTCGGGGGTCGGGGAGTGGAGAGACATACATGGGGAGTCGATGGTTGTACCGGGTCGCAAATAGGTCGACCATGGGCTTGAACCAGTGTTCCCAGACGACGGTGGTTAGTGTCAGCTTGTTCAGGGTCACTCTGTGTGCAGAAGGGTCCCTGACCGGCTGAGAGTGTCTGCCAGGATGTTGCGTGTCCCCGCTATGTGTCTCGCACGGAGGGTGGCTCCCCGTGCGTGGCACCAGCGAAGGAGGGCTCTGTCCGTAGAGAGAGGCCGATGGAGTGAGCCCCCCCCCCCCCTTTGTTGATGTAATGGGCTACCGACGTGTTGTCCGTGAGGAGGAGAACCAGTCGGTGAGAGATAGATGTTGGAAGTGGAGGAGGGCCAGCCTGACCGCTTCCAATTCTAATGTTGATGTGGAGGCGAGCCATCTGTGCGTCCCACATCCCCGGGCATGACTGTCCCCCAAGTGGGCCCCCCAGCCCGAGTTGGAGGCGTCTGTGTATAGTTCGAGGGACTGTGTTGGGAGAGAGATCGGAACGCCTTCGTGAAGAGGAAGGTGCCAGGGAGAGGCCAAAGGGGAGAGCTTTGAACTGGAACACTCGAGCTTGCCAGACAAACCGGAGGTAACGTCTGTGCGCCGGGGGTGAATAAGGATCTGGAAGTACGCATCTTTCAGATCTATGGAGGTAGCCCAATCTACGTGATGGATGGAGTCTCTGATCTGGGAGGGCGTGTCCATCTTGAACTAGGTATGTCTGAGGAACTTGTTGAGGGGAGAAAGGTCAAGGATGGGCCTCCATCCCACCGAAGGTTTGGGGATCACGAACAGGTGGGAGTAAAACCCGGGGTTGGGCTGGAAAACTTCGGTGATGGCCCCTTTCTGAGGAGTTCGAGGACTTCCAGGCGAAGGGCGTCCGCCTGGGCAGGTGGGGGGGTCGCTGGGGGACGGAGGAGGAGAGCGCATGAGGGGAGGACGACGGTGAGCCCACGGTAGGCGAAAACCGTCCTGAAGAACCGACACTACCCAGGGGCTGAGGCCCATACGTCGCCACTGGCAGGCGGCCGGGGGAGAGGTTGCCCGCCAGGGGAGCCGATGGTCCAGATGGGGGGAAGGGGAAGAGTGGGCCGGTGCCTTGCTGGGCAGGTTGGGCAGCTCCATGCGCACTACGGGAGTGTCCTCCATCACACGGCGGGGGCGTGCTTGCTGGCCAAACCAAAAATTTTGGCGAGGTTTAGGTTTAGGCCTCTGTGAGTTAAGTGGCCGCTTGGGGGGCCTGGAAAGGCGTGGCTGAGGCCGGGGGGCAAAGGACGCCGCCTGCTTGCGTTCCTCGAGCGAGAGAGACATAGCCTAGGTGGAGTGCCTCGCCAAAGAGCGAGTGATCCTGGCCCGGGACACATCGTAGGGATGCCCTGAGTGCCGGGGAGAGTGAGGAGCGTGCAAGCACCGCGTCTCTAGCCACTAGCAGACAATTAAAATGGCTTGTTGCTGCGCTGTCCGCCGCAGCCGCCAAGTGATGCGATATCCTGTTAACTAGGTGTCGCATAAAGGGGTCGCTGAATAAGCGAGGTTCGTCCTGGTGTGGTTCGGAGTTTGTATCCGAAGGCACTGGGACGGCGCCGTCATCCCCAGGCCAGAGTACCTCCGCCCTCTGCAAGAGCATGCAAGGTAGGCATGCTAAGGTAGATGCCCATCCGGCCCTGCAGTGGTGTGTAAAGATGCCCATCAGGCGACATCAGGCGACAATCTGATTGGGAGATGGCCCACTCCCTGGTAACCGGATTGTCGGCAAAGAGGGAGGCAACTGGGTGCTTCCTGTGGGTCCCAAGTAGGGCGCCGAAGGGGGCCCGCATTGGGTGCCGGGGGCAAGTCTTGACCCGGCGTGGGGACGGCGTCTGCACCCCTGGCGCGTTTTGCCGGACTCTCCCACAGCGAAGTGAGTGACTGAGGTGCGACAATTCTGAGTCTGGAGTATTGGGCTGGGGGCAGCCCAACGATGTCAGGGAAGGCCAAGATCGGCAGAGGGAGGGGCGTCCCTCGACACGAAGTCCGGTCGAAACCGTTCAATGGTGTGGATGTCATAAAGGGATGAGAAGAAGTCCTCATCGTAGTCGTCCTCAGGCTGTGGGGAGTCAAGTTCCTGGGAAGGGAGGTCTTCCTCAGGGGGCAACTGCGCGGGTGCGCGCGAGGGTCCCGCCCTGGTAGGGTGGTGGCGGGGGGAGGGGGGATGGCGGGACCCTCGTGGCTCTATGCTCGGCAGACGGGCTGGGGTGGGAGAGCCCGGACTGCCGATCGGACAGCGCCCGAGGTGGGAGACCCAGGTCGACCCAAGTCTGCGAGGTTGGTTCATGATGATTTTTGGCAAACAGTAGCAAAGCATGTTACTGAATACAATGTTTTTTAAATAGTCACTGTCTGTTAAACGTCGAACATAAGAAAGAGCCAGCATATTTACCAGCTGTCTGACGATGGAGGAGAGAAAGGCAGGGCTAAGGTTCCTCACATAGTCCTCCAGTTTGCTCGTCTCCTTCTTCTTCAGCAGCTGGCATGCTTCCACTGCCTTTGCCGACACATGAGAGGCATCTGAAAATGTGCAGGACAAAAAAAACATGTGTAACAGGCCATTAGCTAAAATTTCCACCTGAAAACACGTCCGTCTTTCCCCTCCCATGAAATCTTTCTCAAAAGAAAAATAATTAAGCAAGAGCTTTCTGTCATTCCACACAGTCTGTGGCAATGTTCCTGGACTCCGAACAAGTATAAGTATTATCTGAGTCAGATCCTCCAGTGACAGCGAACAAATCTCACAGAGAATGCAGGAGCATAAGGTGATCTGTCTTGGCAGGCCCCTTATGATGAATAATCAACCGAGAGAAAGAAAGAGGAAAAGTTCCACCTACTTTGGTCTTTCACTGGTCATTCGGAAAAGAACCCGAGCACTCTCTGAGGGTATGGCCTAAAAAAAGCCTCCACAAAAAGGGCAGGCATCACATCCTCAAACCTATCACATTGTAGAGAATTGGATCAAACACAAGAGTAGTTCTCGCATCAATGTTCACTTCATTAAGATGGACTTCAAATCTGTCCATCTGCACCGCCTACCCCAACTCCTACTCCCTTCCTTTCTATACCTTCCTCCTTGATACCAAACTGTTGCACTCCACTGATAACCAACACAAGACAACTCTACATCATTCACGGTTCAACCACGGTGAACACCAGCTGAATGCAGAAAAAGGAAGACTTCATGTGAAAGCAAAATGTCTCTCAAAGTCAGATTATCATCACAAATCAACGGATTTCCTCCTTCTTCAATCTGAAGACTAGAACAAGCTGGCTTTGCTGAATCAATTATCAAATGTGGCTCCCGTACACACACCAACAACCCACATCCAGCAAACGACTCACAAGTGACCAGCATATGGCAGGCAGTGGCTCGGAGCTGCTCTGTGGAGTCCTGGTCAGAGAGCTGCTGCCAGCACCATACCAGGAGGGAGGTCTGCAGCGCACTGATGAGGCGGATGAGGTGGGTGATCTGGATGCTGTCCTCATCTCTGGCCATGGCCGCTGCCAGCTCTTGGCCCGCCACCACCACAAGCGTCCTCATCACTTCCAGCACTCGTTCCGAATCAAAGGACTGTCAGACATCACATTCATCTTTGTTCACATCATCATCATCATCATCATCTCATTCACCGCTACCATCAACTCTAATATCATCATCACTATCACTGTCATCACTGCAGTCTCATCATCATCTCATTCACCACAACCATCACTCTAATATCATCATCACTATCACTGTCATCATCGCAATCTTTTTAATCATCACCATCACCACTACTTGTCCTACTCAATTGTTGGACAATACATCATACCTGCAACAAACTTTCACATCCAATAGTGACAAGACATCCAAGTAATGTTGTAGCACAAGCACACACATATATATATATATATATATATAAATAAAAAAAAACACAATGACATCGGGCCATATAACCACCGGCAGTAGGCGACCCAAAACCATCCTGAGGAGAGCGAGCGCTCGAAACAGACCTGGTGATTTTAAAACTTCCTTTTACCATCCTATTTTTAATATATATATATTTTTTTTTATACACACACACACACACACACACACACACACACACAAATCACACACACACTCATATACACACACTCATATACACACACACACACACACACACACACACACACTGACCTCTGTGGGGACTTTTGGCAGGTCCAGCAAGCCGTGTGGATCCACAGAGCTGAAGTACTGACACAGGGACTGGAAGACCAGCGTCACTGACGGTGCTGTGGATAGTTTCTACACATGACAACATAACATCCAGTCTTCGTACCACTGACACTGACGGTGCTGTGGATAGTTTCTACACTTGACAACATAACATCCAGTCTTCTTCTTTACTCACTGACGGTGCTGTGGATAGTTTCTACACATAACAACATAACATCCAGTCTTCTTTACTCACTGACGGTGCTGTGGATAGTTTCTACACATAACAACATAACATACATCCAGTCTTCTTTACTCACTGATGGTGCTGTGGATAATTTCTACACTTGACAACATAACACAGTCTTCTTCTTTACTCACTGATGGTGCTGTGGGTAGTTTCTACACGTGACAACATAACATCCAGTCTTCTTCTTTACTCACTGACGGTGCTGTGGGTAGTTTCTACACGTGACAACATAACATCCAGTCTTCTTCTTTACTCACTGACGGTGCTGTGGATTGTTCTCTACACGTAACAACATAACATCCAGTCTTCTTCTTTACTCACTGACGGTGCTGTGGATAGTTTCTACACATGACAACATAACATCCAGTCTTCTTTTTTACTCACTGACAGGTGCTGTGGATAGTTTCTACACATAACAACATAACATCCAGTCTTCTTCTTTACTCACTGATGGTGCTGTGGATAGTTTCTACACATAACAACATCTGGTCTTCTTCTTTACTCACTGATGGTGCTGTGGATAGTTTTTACACATAACAACATCTGGTCTTCTTCTTTACTCACTGATGGTGCTGTGGATAGTTTCTACACATAGTAACATAATATGCAGTCTTCTTCTTCATTGTTGCAGCTCTCTCCCTTCCTCTTTCGCTTTGTTTCAAGCATGTGAATGCTCAACCTCATGCACAGAAACTTTGTGTGTGCCTCTCTCTTTCATGCAGGCAAGTCAACACTCTCCGATGCAAACAAAATCTCTCTCACTCATGTGCACCCATTTTCTCCCTTTTTTGATGCATACACAGTAGTATCTCATAAATGAATGCCAACTCACTCTCTTTACATGCCTGTCTCTCATACACACACACAAAAGCTGTCTTTTGTATGTACACAGGCACTTAAACAAAACCCAGCAGTCTTTCAAATGTGCCATCACTGAAAGTATGTGTCCTTAACTTCAACATCTCTCAAAATAATCTCATTATAAAAAAATCATTCATGGAAGACTGACAAAATTCTGCATTCATGCTCAATTTTCATACACACATTCACATTTGTTTATCAAATATGACATCTCTGAAAAGTTTAGCTTTCTGAACATTTCTTCACTACAAAATGACTTCTAACTATTAATATGAATAACAAACACACTCATGAACAGAGAGCAAAATAATCTGTTCACTCATTTCAAATCTTGTTCCAACTCTCACTTTGGAGCCCTCAGAGGGCTTAACAAGTGTAGAGAGAAGTAATCCCACTTACATCCACATTGTTCATCATGGAGAACAGACGCTGACGTTTGGAATCTTTGCAGGGGAAGAATAGGGACGCTCCTGCAAAAGTAGAGAGAGCTGATATTAAACTGGATTACTCCATGAGACCATTGCTCAATACCTGTGTAATGCTCTAACTGTTGTTACTGTCAGTCTGTGTAGTCATTGTTGGTTCTGCTGGTGGTGGTGGTGAAGATGATAGTGGGTGACGACTTGTTTCTCACTCCTACCCTTCCATATTTTGTTTTTTGCTCATGTTGTCAATTTAAATTACATGACGAAACTAGTAGGGCATTAGGGAGAATGCAGATTCTTGCCAAAGTCAGTCTTCTCGGCTCAAATCCAACCCTTCCCAAGCCCATCCTTTATCTCTTGATATATCTCATGATTATCATAGTTACATCAAGACTGCAGTTAACAGAATCCTCATGGCCTCAGCTGCAGTCTTCTTCTTCTTCAATGTTTGTGGCCAGCATCATTCATCTTATGAAAGAACACTGCATATAACTTTGGGGGGGGGGGGGGGGGGGGGGGGGGTCAAAAAAAAAAAAAAAAAAAAAAAAGCTGCAGGTTTCTAGATCAATTTGAAACTGTGCAATGACTGATTAATATCCCCCTCTCCCCATCCTTCAATATCTCTTACATTATTGTGCTCACTGGAGGTACAAGATGTTATAAATTCATACATAACACTCAAAACCCTGATTTTTCCCGCACTGAGATGCATGAAAATTTTTGATATAATCATGAAATTGTTGAAAAATCCCCAGTCTCACAATGATAAAGAAAGTTGAGAGAAACTTGATGCACTTTCGCAAGATCCACATCACATTAAAATGACTTCATTCTTGAGGCTTATTCCATCTGTTCACTTCCTCACAAACCAACCAACCTTCATGGCTGAATATCTAACTTTCCTGGTAGAAGTAATCACAAAAATGAAGTAGGAACTATTCAGTCTGCAAAAATCTGTTTGGTCAGCCTGCACAGTCGTTTGTCACGTGGCCTTTCTCTTTAATCAGTCCATCAAGTGATCAGTCAGTCTTTCAGCTCATTCATTCAAACTGACCTGCCGTTTATTGAAAAAAAAAAACAGTTCATCAATTAAACACAATTGTTACACCAATCACCAGCATACCAACATACCATCCACAATGAGCTGCTCAGCCAGCTTGTAGGCCTTGCTCTTGTGGTCAATGCTGGGGTCGTCAATCTGACGACACAGGTGCTGGAACAACATCTCCGCTGTCTCCTGATGACAAACAATGCTTCAAGACTTCAAGACATAACATATACCAGTGCTGCTGGAAAATTCTGTTCACTCTCTCTGATAGGAAAATAACACCAATGTTTATTTCAACAACACTTCACCATTTGTTTCTTTTCATCAGGTCTTAGGTACAAAACTTCATATGTATGTTAAAAACACAGATGCTGGGAACAATATCATAATTGTCTCCTATAGGCAAACAATACTTCAACATTTATTCTTTTCATTATCTGTAACATATGGAGCACTGCAAATGCACTGTAACACAGGCATAAACACAGCGTCTCTACTGTCTCTTGAATATACAACAAGAACATGCATTTTCTTTTACGAAGTGCCGATGGTGGATTATAAACATATTACTATTTCTTTCCCAAGTAGGGATGATGGACCACAAATGATAATTTCACCCCCACGTAATGATGGTAGATTGCACATTACAATATCACCCTAAACTGGGATGGCAATTTACACACACATCACAATTTCACCACAAATAGGAATGACAGTTACTAACAAACAGCAGTCACAAAATGTGTCCTTATGAATCACACATGAAAAATGTTACATCAACTTTTCTTCTTCTTGTGTGTACATCTGTGTGTGTGTGTGTGTGTGTGTGTGTGTCCGCGTGTGCATGTGTGTGTGTGTGTGTGTGTGTGTGTGTGTGTGTGTGTGTGTGTGTGTGTGTGTGTGTGTATGTGAGAATGTGAATGTGAGTATGCCTACATTCTATTTTTCATCTCACAACATTACAGCGGTAAATGAAACGGCAGCTGCCGTTTTTCATGAACGTAAATGCTGGACCAGCGAGTCCACAATGTTTTGCAGAGAGAAACAAAATTTCAAAATATATTCTTTTCTTCATGTGTCTGAAGCTAAATACCAACTGGAATTTTCATTCTTAAAAGCTGTCATTCACACATATCGTCATTCAATGAGGCCTGCGCGCAAGGCAAACCCCCAGGGAACTTGGCTAGAGGGGAAGGTAGGGCGGGCATTAGAGTCTGACATGGTAAGTATACTTAGCCAAACAGGGAGTATAACACAAACTCCCCATTTGGGTCGTATACTATACCATGTCAGACCATAGCAGAATTTAAAGTAATAGGAGGAGGGCCGAGCGCCCTAATGGTTCCTGGGGTAGACCGATATGCTGCATTGGCCGCCACAAATGAAAATCCCTTTAGAACCATCAGCCCTGGTCATGCGGATGTCCCTTAAATAAAAGTTTATGAAAGGGTTCTCCGAACGCCAGTAGGCTGCCTCCAGGAGATGGCGCACGGGGACAGAGTGCTGGAACGCTGAGGACGTGGCCAGCGCTCTGACCTCATGGGCTCGGGGTGACAGGGCTGGGAGGTCTTTGTACGCCTGGGCATAGGCAGATCTGATAGTATTGGATAGCCACCTAGAGATAGTGCCCGCCGATATGTCCTTCTTGTTGTTGGGGTGATGGAGATAAGAAGGCGTCGCTGCGAGGAACGCCTGGGGCGGGAAACGCTCCCAGTAGTATCTGAGGCACCTAGAGGGGCACAGGTCCATGTCCCCACCCCCCTCGTTGCCTAAGATATCCGCTAGAGAGCGGATCAGGAGGGAAGGAGAGGGTGTGCCCGGTTCCTGGTTCTTCGCTAGGAACTCAGGAAGGAACTTAAGTGAGACCGAGCCGTCTCTGTGAAAGGCGATGTCCCGAGGGTCCCCGCTGAGGGCATGAATCTCACTTCGCCTTCTGGCTGAGGCCAGGGAGAGAAGGAAGGTGGTCTTGAAGGAGAGGAGGTCAAAGGGAATGGAGCGGAGGGGCTCGAAAGGGGGTTTCTGAGGGCGCCTAACACCAGAAAGAGGTCCCACAAGGGGGCGCGCCTAGGGGATTGAGCTTCCCGTAGGGCAACCCCCCGTGATAGTTCTCTGAGTAGAAAGTCATTGTCGAAAGATGGGCCGCCGAGCTGTCGGATGGTGGTGCATACGGCCGATCGGTAGCCCCGAATGGAGCTAGCCGAGAGTTTTAAGGAGGACGAAAGGTGGGATAGGAAATTGCCTAGCTGGATGTTGGAGGGGTGTAGGTAGGGGACCGAGTTAGCCGTGCACCACGTGACCCATCTCTCCCATCTGTAATTATAGAGGGACTCTGTGCTAGCCCTACGAGAGGCCGAGGCCAAGTCTCGTAGTCCCTGCGATGCTCCCGCTTCTGTCAGGGTCTCTAGGACAGACCGGGGTCTGTCGGCGGGGGGGCGGCGGGGACCGGGTGGTCGCAATTTGCTGGCATAGAAGCCAAAGCGTGTAGGCGAAGCATCCGGGGATTGGAGTGAGGGAGGCCCCGAGCGAGGTTGTCTGAGCAAGTCCCACCGAGGGGCTAGCTGGAGAGGGGGAACGTGAGTTAGGGACCTGAGGTCCGGGAACCACACGACTGAGTCGGCCACCATGGGGTTATGAGGATGAGTTTGGGTCTCTCCAGCCTGGCCTTCCTGATCACTTTGTGAAGTATGGGGAAGGGGGGAAAGGCGTAGGCGACAAGTCCGTCCAGGGAGGGAGAGCGCAGCGACGACGCGTACGCTCGGGGGTCCGGGACTGGAGAGACACATACATGGGGAGTCGATGGTTGAACCGTGTCGCAAATAGGTCGACCATGGGCTTGAACCAGTGATCCCAGACAGTGGTTAGTGTCAGCTTGTTCAGGGTCCACTCTGTGTGCAGAAGGGTCCCTGACCGGCTGAGAGTGTCTGCCAGGATGTTCCGTGTCCCCGCTATGTGTCTCGCACGGAGGGTGGTTCCCCGTGCGTGGCACCAGCGAAGGAGGGCCTCTGTCCTGAGAGAGAGGCCGATGGAGTGAGCCCCCCCCCCCCCCCCCTTGACGTAATGGGCTACCGACGTGTTGTCCGTGAGGAGGAGAACCAGTCGGTGCGAGATTAGATGCTGGAAGTGGAGGAGGGCCAGTCTGACCGCTTCCAACTCTAATATGTGTTGATGTGGAGGCGAGCCATCTGTGTGTCCCACATCCCCGAGGCATGACTGTCCCCCAAGTGGGCCCCCCAGCCCGAGTTGGAGGAGGCGTCCGTGTATAGCTCGAGGGACTGAGTTGGGAGAGAGATCGGAACGCCGGTGGTCAGGGTGGACGGATTGAGCCATTCCTCCGTGGCACCCGAGAACCAGGGGCCGAGGGGAATGGTCAGGTCCCAGCGGTCCGAGGTCTGGGACCAACGACGACGGAACTCCCTCTGCAGCTGGCGTTTTTGGGGACCCGACCCAGCGGAATGAGGGCAGAAAGAAGGGACTCCATCATCCCTAAGAGGGAGGACAGAGTCTGGCCGAGGTGTGCGAGGCTTCTCGGAGGCGCACGATGAGGTCCACAATCCGGGCGGACCTCTCCGGGGTCGGGGCGACCTTCATGTAATCGTGTCGAAAACTCATGCCCAGGAAAGAGAACCTCTGACTGGGAATAAGTTCGCACTTGAGGGGGTTGATTACAAACCCCAAGGTGGAACAAAGGCTGAGGAGGCGGGTGGTGTGGGCCTGGCACTGAGCCTGGGAGGAGGCTAGGACAAGCCAGTCGTCGAGGTAAAAACCAGGAGGCGAATGTCCTCCTGCCTGGCCAGGGCGGCCATCTCCTTGACAACCTTCGTGAAGAGGAAGGGTGCCAGGGAGAGGCCAAAGGGGAGAGCTTTGAACTGGAACACCCGAGCTTGCCAGACACGAACCGGAGGTAACGTCTGTGCGCCGGGTGGATAAGGATTTGGAAATACGCATCTTTCATCTATGGAGGGAGGTCGCCAATCTAAATGGTGAATGGAGTCTCTGATCTGGAAGGGTGTGTCCATCTTGAACTTGGTATGTCTTAGGAACTTGTTGAGGGGAGAAAGGTCGAGGATGGGCCTCCATCCCCCCCGAGGTTTGGGGATCACGAACAGGTGGGAGTAAAACCGGGGGGTGGGCTGGAAAACTTCTTCTGCGATGGCCCCCTTCTGTAGGAGTTCGAGGACTTCCAGGCGGAGGGCCTCCGCCTGGGCAGGTGGGGGGGGTCGCTGGGGGACGGAGGAGGAAAAACGCATGAGGGGAGGGCGACCGTGTGCCCAGGGTAGGCGAAAACCCATCCTGAAGCACCGACACTACCCAGGGGCTGAGGCCCATACGTCGCCACTGGCGGGCATGCCGGAGAGGTTGCCCGCCAGGGGAGCCGATGGTCCCGGGGGGAAGGGGTACAGAGGGCCGGTGTCTGCTGGGGCAGGTGTGCCCAGTTCCATGCCCCCTACGGGAGTGTCTCCTCCAGTCCTGCGGGGCCGTGCTTGCTGGCCGAACCGAAAATTCTGGCGAGGTTTTTTGGTTTAGGCCTCTGCGAGTTAAGTGGGCGCTTGGCCGGCCCGGCGGTGTGAAATGCGGCTTGACGGGGGTACGGAGTGGGCCTGTTGGCCCTGGGGTAGGACCGAAAGGGGGGTCTGGAAGGGCGTGGCTGAGGCCGGGGGGCGAAGGACGCCGCCTGCTTGCGTTCCTCGAGAGAGAGAGACATAGCCGAGGTGGAGTACTCGCCAAAGAGCGAGTGATCCTGGCCCGGGACACATCGTAGGGATGCCCTGAGTGCCGGGGAGAGAGAGAGAGAGCGTGCAAGCACCGCGTCTCTAGCCACAAGCAGACAATTAAAATGGGTCGTTGCTGCGCTGTCCGCCGCAGCCGACAAGTGATGCGATATCCTGTTGACTAGGTGTCGCATGAAGGGATCGCTGAACAAGCGAAGTTCGTCCTGGTGGGGTTCGGAGTTTGTATCCGAAGGCCCTGGGACGGCGCCGTCATCCCCAGGCCAGAGTACCTCCGCCCTCTGCAAGAGCATGCTCAGGTAGGTAGGCATGCCCTGCAGTGGTGTGTAAGATGCCCATCCGGGCTACTCGGTCCCAGTCCTTTAACGCCTTAAAGGAGACAGTGGCCGAAGTAGGGGGGGCCCGGTTGGGTATCAGGCGACAATCCGATTGGGAGATGGCCCACTCCCTGGTGGCCGGATTGTCAGCAAAGAGGGAGGTAACAGGGTGCTTCCTGCGGGTCCCAAGTAGGGCGCCGAAAGGGGCCGCATTGGGTGCCGGGGGAAGGTCTTGACCCGGCGTGGGGACGGCGTCTGCACCCCTGGCGCGTTTCGCCGGACTCTCCCACAGTGAAGTGAGGGACTGAGGAGCTACAATCCTGAGTCTTGAGTGTTGGGCTGGGGGGGGGCCCAACGATCTCAGGAAAGGCCAAGATATCGGCAGAGGGAGGGGCGTCCCGACACCAAGTCCGGTCGAAACCGTTCAATGGTGTTGATGTCATAAAGTGATGAGAAGAGGTCCTCATCGTAGTCCTCCTCAGGCTGTGGGGATCTAATTCCTGGGAAGGAGGTCTTCCTCAGGAGGCAAGTGCGCGGGTGCGCGCGAGGGTCCCGCCCTGGTAGGGTGGTGGTGGGGGGGGGGGGGGGGGGGGGGCGGGACCCTCGTGGCTCTATACTCGGCAGACGGGCTAGGGTGGGAGAGCCCGGACTGCCGATCGGACAGCGCCCGAGGTGGGAGACCCAGGTCGACCCAAGTCTGTGAGGTTGGGTGCCACAATCGACCAAAGAGTTGATCAGGTTGGTGTGGGTATTAAGCCACTGGTCCCTCTCGGGGGCATAGAGCCACTGGTCCCCGGGGAGATAAGCGGGCTGTGGCGGCCCAGAGTACTGTGCAGGGACTCGCCGGGGACCGGGGTAACCTGGGGCAGGAGGGGGGGAATAATAATCGACCGTAGTATGTGGTCCCCCCCCGGGAGCATGCCGGGCCCCAGAGGAATGGGGCAGGTTACCCGTGGTCCCGCTGGTAGATCCTCCCCCCGGAGGAACGGGACCGAGGACGTTGCCCAAGTGGGGGGCCGAGTAGGTCGGGCCCCCAACGTCCTGAACCCCTAGGGGAACCTGCGACGGGCGAGCGGGGGTGGTCGGCCGTCTTTGTGTATGATCACAACCGGTGGATGCACTCGGTGTTCCCATACGCCCAGAGTTATGGACATGTGCATGGTCGTGCCAAGACGTGGCCATAACACTGCATCCGGAGCTAAGGGACGCTCCTCGTGCAGGGGTGTTGGCTGCACCTGTGCACGGAGGGGGAGAGCGTCGTGAGACGGCGAGTCCAGATGGGGGGAAGAAGAGTGGACCCGCCTGTCTCATACATGCGAGTGACGGGTGGGGGTTCCAGCCCAAGGCCGTCACCCGTGCCTGTCCGCGGCCGGCAAGGGTCCCCGGGGGCCGGGGGTCGCGTGACTCGGCATAGTAAGGTGATGAGTGTGTAAGCGCAGGAAAGCTAGAAGGCAGGGTGGCTGCTGGGGGCGAAGCGGACTCCCGCTGGGAAGTTTTGGCTAGGGGGGGTCCCTTAAGTGGGGCCTTGCCCTTAGATTTCCTGGGCATGTCGAATGAAAGGCACTTAGCAATAGCCGCCGGTTGCCTTCTAGCTTTCGAACGCAACGGTCGTGCGTCCGTCGGTCGGGTAGAGGAGGGAGATTCCCGCGTCCCCTCCGCGGGGGTCATCTCCAACTACCGCGGCCGTCCGTTCTCCCAAAGAGAGAACGGTTCGCTCGGGGTTGGAACCAACTCGTGGGTCCTCCGGGAAAAGAGCGCGAACCCTGCACGTCAGAGTTGTTGCTCGACCCAGCCGAGTCCTTCACCATATTGGGCGATGGCGCCGAGCGAAACCGGAGCACACGATCGTAAGCGAGAAAGTCACGACGGTCGATCGAGGGGAATAACTAGGGCAATCGATCGACCGTGCGCACACAAAAATAAAATGAACAACGTACACAATGGAAAATAAGGAAAACAAGTCCGTACAGGGACACAAGCGCAGCAGCAGAAAAGGCGAAACTGCGCGTGAGAAGCGACCGTGACGTGGCGCAAAGTGCTGAGTAACGCCACGTGTAAATACCAGGACAACGGTCGATCGCGATCGTTGAGGACACGAAGGCGAGCGAGAATTTCTGGCAAATGAGGGAAGGGGGCAAAGGAATTAAATTGTGGACGAAAACAACCCCCTGTAAAATACTGGGGTATAAGTTGGTGACAAGAGGGGGAGACCGGCGCAAAACAAAATGGCGACGAGACAGGGAGATGGCGACGAGACTGGCTCACGATCGTCGCACAGGAGGTTGTGGAATAAATGACGGCGAGGGAGAAAATCGGAATTTAGTGGCGACTGGGCCGAAGGCGATTGAAAAGGGAGGCCGATGGATAAGAGAGAGAGGCACCGAACCAGCGATGAACGCGGCGATGGAAAATGCCAAACAAGCTGAACCGGTGACGCGGAAAGCAGAACGGGAAACAAATCGCGAGAAAATTCCGAAAATAAGGTTAGAATGCTAGCCCAGCGATAACCTCACACGTCAAGATACTCTGAGGGATAAGCACAAGCCACAAATAAATGAGTTCAGAATGCGAACACAGCAATCTTTACACAAAGGCAAAGTATAGGCGAGACAGAGCACAAGACTTATCTTGCTTGGGTGACAGGCCGAAGAAGAATGACGTACAGTACACGAACTTCGGCATCTTCCGTAGGCGGAAGTAGGGCAAACACATAAACTATCACTTACCACAAACAGGTTACTTACAATCTGGCTTTTTTCTCTTTAGCAGGTTCAGTTACCTCCTCAGTCGTTCATCAGGATTGAAGCAAAACAGAAAGTCCAACCACAGCCCATCCAATACATCCAGAGCCTGACCGACTAGGAGTTCAGCACAGAGTCAAAGCTAGAGTCTACTTCAGTTACATTAGTAAGTCAGATCACAGGTGGTCCATCCCAAAACCAAAATCGAAGATGATAAACATTTTGCAGCAGTACACTACATAATATGGGACAAGCGCAACAAAAAGTATGCAGAATAAACTGCCAGAATGATCAAAATCAAAGTGTGAGAGAACAAACCACATGGTCCTACTCCACAAAGACTGGAGAAACACTACAAACAAACAGGAATTTTACTACTGAATGCAGTTGTATGCAACACTTACCTCTCCTAACAAATGCCTTCTCCCCATTTGGCATAGAACATAACCATATCATCATCAGGACCCCCCTCACCACCACCCCCCCCCAAATAAAAAAAAACAAAACATAATACACAGATGTTGGACACAAACTTCCTCCAATCTACTGACAGGATCTTCAATCATATGGCCACAGGCCAAAGAGGCCAGGCGTAGGAGACTTGTCTCTCTCAAAAAGTCTTCACCTGACCAAGATCTCTAGAGGAGACTAAAAGCTTGTGGAACAAATCCAGCACGGTTGTGACCTGTATCATACTGCCATCAGTTTTGTGCCATCAGTTTTGAGCTATCTGTCTGGAAGCATTCCATATTCTCAAGCTACTACTTGTGTGCAAGACATATTGTTGATACACCTGTCTAAACTAGAAACAAATCAACATACTGTCAGTTTATCCGAAACACCTCTTCTCTTCTTAACTGTATAAAATGTCAATACAGAAAGGTATAAAACACATTTTTTCTGAAGACTGCTTTTGACAATGAACTCCGATCCTAACAGTCCCATTCAAGTCGTCTTCAATCTCCTGCAGAGGAGAAAAAGGAGTTAAATTCTCCCCAAACAAAGTGTGACTGTTAATGCAGAGAGATCATGTCTCACCCTTTAAATGCTTTCAGCGACCTGACTTGTGTTTGTGTGGGTGAATAATATGTAAACAGTAGCAATTGGGGAATGCAATCAGTTGCAACAATACTGTCTAACTTCCCCCCCCCCTCGCCCTTTTTAAAAGAAAAGAGTTAAAAAAGGAACTTTCCCTTACCTTTCGTAGAAACTGATGTACAGTTTACACAATGTGTCCAATTCCAAACCAGAGTAGTCCAGAAAGTCCTGCCTGGTAAACTTGCCTTTCTTCTTACCCTGAGATAAACAAGATGCATGCATGCAGAAAAAGAGAAAAAAAAACATTAAACACACACACACACACACACACACACACACACACACAAACACAAACGCTCCCTAAACACGTTCAGAAACAAGTCATTCCATCCCTCCTTACCCCCCCCTATCCCACTCCACTCTATAAATCTCCCACCCTTCCCCACCATAGAAGACAGAGAGAGACAGACAGACAGAAGTGAGAACTACCTGGTCCATGGAGAGGTCAGTGAGGAAGGTGATGATCCTCTGCACCATCTCCACACTGCTGCAGGTCGTCTGCTTGCTGGGCACCGACATCACTGCTCTCTGAAAACACAGCACATCTCACCACTCACCCAGTGCCTCCAGGAAGAAAGGAAAGAAAGGGGGGAAAAGAAACAAGCTACATGGGAAGGAGGGGATGACAGAAAAGATCAAGATTCATTCATTAAGGACGATACAAAAGGCAGGCAGGAATTTTCCCTCAACGCTTAACTTCCTGTGGGAAAATTTGCAAAGTCCAGACTGCTGCCATGTGAGGTTGGGGCAGAAAATGGCTAAAAATGGGCAGTTCATTCAAATGACTGCAGTATCTTTACTTGTGAAGATTGTTTAGGAAAGTCAGCAGTATTCCAGACAAAATTTGTTCTTTAATGTGTTGTTTTCACTGTGGTTAAAACAATGTCCTTGATTGTGTGTGTTTTTTTTTTAATTATCGTATGATAATAAAAGAAATCGCAGACGAGTTCAAGAAAGGTGAAAGAAGTATGCAACTGCTTGTGACTGTGAGTTAAAAAAAATGCATGCACTTAGTTATAGTCTTAGATTTTTTAAAGTTCACCAACACAAAATATGCCTTAAACTGACCTGTATGCACTTATCCTGAAGCTGCCCCTACTGTTACCGACTTTGAGTAAATAAGATGGCAGCAGGGGCAGAGCCTGCATCTATCAGTCAAAACATATGCACATGATGTGCACATGTAAACTAAACAGTGACAAGCAAACTAGACGAGAAGGCAGCCACAAACCTGTACAGAGATGCACACATTAACACACACTGCCCCCAGAACGGGCGCTCCTCACAAATACTATAGTCACCAACAGAACGTTTAGGCTCAGTGTTTTTTTTTTTCAATAACAAAAACTGAACAGTCTTTACAGACTGTCCATTTCTCACTTCATTTGGACTACCACTAACCTTCTAAATACGTAATTCAAAACAGCCTCAAATCATACAAAATTCTAAACAAAAATTTTGGACTCTTTACTTGCACATGATCTCAAGTGGCAATTAAGATTGTGCACAAACGACATGAAAACAACTTCTGCAAAAATCTTCTGGCACACATTCCCAAGCAGAACACTTGAATCAAAGTTGTGGAGCACGCTTGCGAACGGGCAGTTCACCCATGAGGGGTAAAATAGAACACAAATTTCGGTTTCACTCCAGATCTTTCTATTCTAACAAAACTGATGGTCCTCATGCTACAAAAGGCCGAACCAACCACAACACTGTTGCAAGACTTTCAAACCATATCAATGACAAAGAGACAAACATACCGAACTAACACAATGGTTAAAATCTGAAAACATTCTCCCCAAAATAAAATAAAATCAGATAGCAAGTAGCCTGAAGTGGTGGAAGTATGGTATAATGAGTTATAACCTTGCTGTCATCTTCTGGAAACACCTGCTGTTTGACAAAGCCAAAGAACTTCACTCCCACAACGCCCAGTTTCAGGAAGCTCTCCTGCCTTGGCTCCAGGAACTTCACCAGAATGTACTGCCCACAGAAAATCATCACAATAATGGTCTGCCTTGTTATCAGGCAAATTCTGCACAGCAGGCATAAATCAAAGCAAGATGCAAACAGCAGAATATCACACACTGCTATCACATTCTAACAAATGTAAAAAGGGAGAATGCGTAAAGAAATAAACAGTAAAGGCTAAGAACACATTTTTCATCTGCAGTAAAGGATGTCAGTATATATGTTGTTTTCAAGGGTCTTGTGTATGAACTTTTTAAAGCGTTTGACTACACACACTGTTCACATTCAAAGATGTTAAAATAGCTGATGTTAACTTTGATCCAGGCAGTCCAAATGAGGACTGATTTCACTTTAACTTCATCTCCTATTTCTTATATCTAGTTTGTATAAAGGCAAATACTGAGTGATGCTTGCTTGAGAGGTGAAACCAAATATCATTTTTTGATGTTTTACTAGCAAGACCTTAATTTGAATCATAGATCTTCCACAATGCCCCTTTCCCCAAAAAATATTAGGGGAAGTTGTGGCAGAAGAGGCTATCAAAACAGTGAAGATGTACAGTCGGCGCCGCTAAGTGGCATCCGGATAAGTGGCACTTTCGATAAGTGGCACATTTTTCAGACAACGGAATTTTTCAACACACTAATTACAACTGGATAAGTGGAACTGCTGACAGATCGCCGCCGGATAAGTGGCACTCGTCCAAGTGACGGCAAGCTTTAGAATGGCCTGGAAACAAAAAATTCGCTGTTTTCCAGCTCACCCCTTTACTTGTGTTTGACCCAAAAGTCAGTCAAGTGGCCTGCCAACTCTTCATTCACACCAAGCGGTTGTGATGTTGAAATGATTTCAACTCAGGCCGTCATGGTTGAGAAAGAGTCGTGGTTAGCTTTCTGTGAGCTAAACTTGGTTTAAATGAATTGTGTTCAGGACTTTATGCTTCAGCTTCAGTTTTTGCGGCTTTCCTTTTGCAGCAGTGCAAAACAAAAACACCATGGCTTCTGGAAGAAGGTTAAAAGATCCTGACTTTGGCCGAGAAAGGCAAACTGCTTGATGCACTAGAAAATGGCACCAAAATGTGTGATGCTGCTGAGCAATTTGGAATGGGCAAGTCTTCAGTTTCCAGAATATGGAAGTTGAAAGACTCCATACGTGCCGATCTTGGAGGGACTCATTCAAGTGTTTTAGAAGCGCGTAAACGAAAACGTGTCGGGAAAGTGCTGGACATCGAGACGCATTGATGAAGTGGCTCATGGATCTTGCGTCGCGTGGAGGTCGCATTAGTGGTGATCTCATTAAAGAAAAGCGAATTTCCTTGCGCGTGAACTTGGGTGTGATGATTTCGTTGCATCTGACGGATGGCTCAGTCACTGGAAAAAACGCCAAGCTGTTGTGCTCAAAAAGGAGCATGGTGAAAAGCAGACTGCTGATTTTTTTTTTTTTTTTTTTTTTTTGCTGTCCAACCTCTGCGCCACCTCAGAGGCAGTGCACCCACGCCGCTCATTCCGACACCCGTCCACAGCCACAGCACGGTCGGCCCCGCTGCAGCCCCGGCACCGGCAACCCACAGGGAGCAGTCAATGTCGAGTCATCAAGAGGCAACCCACCGGAGAAGACACTGCACTGCTGCCGAGTCATTTCAGTGGTGTTCAGTGGCGCTGTTTCTGATCTAACATACGCAGGACATCACCTACTAAGCCCCCTACTGACGACAATACTTGCTTAGTCGCGGAGCCGG
The DNA here is from genome assembly GCA_016801955.1 of Conus betulinus. NCBI lineage: Eukaryota > Metazoa > Mollusca > Gastropoda > Neogastropoda > Conidae > Conus > Conus betulinus. The sequence goes on along the minus strand of JADBJO010002690.1, from coordinate 210,697 downwards.
CGCGAGTGAGCTCTCCCTCCGGAGGGCGCCACCACGTCCGTCCAACGACAGCCCCCATGGACTCGCCGATACTGGTGACCCCGACGGAACCAAACCAAGGCCACAGACGTAGAGAGGACATCGAAATTGAGGTCACCATGAGAGCAGGGCATGAAGGGCCACAGAATTTGAGACATTTTTTTTATGCTGATCGATCGATGAGAATGAGGATGATGAAGATAATGCTACGGATTTCCATTTCGGTCTGAGACTACATGACAGGGCTGTACTCTACGCTTCCTTTCATAATATATCCCAGCGTCAACCAGGCCCGAGAGATACAGGCACCTGCAGTGTTGGTCAGGAAATTTTTGAGCAACACTCTCAGAAACGCATCCATTAAGTGGATGAAACTCGACTGTGTGGTCCCAGTCTTCCCAACTGAGCCCGCAGCAAACTCAACTCTGGGTAGGAGCCGGTCGGGGGCAGAAAAACCCACATGACTTCTGATGGGATTCGAACCCACGACCTCCCAGCCGGGAGTCCGTGACGCTAACCACTTCGCCACGGCGGCTGGTCAGACTGCTGATTATGCAGCCTTCAACGACTTTCAGGAGAAGGATTTGCCAGAAATTCTTCTCTCCTATGCCTTGAAAGACATCTTCAATGCAGACGAAACTGCTCTCTCTCTTTCGAGGATATCCTGACCGAGGTCACACTGTGCAACGCTCTCTGGTGGGAAGAAAGCCAAAGACAGGGGTGACCATGCTAGTGTGTGCAAATGCTGACTGCAGTGAAAAGCGCGAACTTCTTGTCATCGGCAAATCGAAACGTCCACGCGGCTTCCCTGCAGATTTATCAAAGCTACCCGTGCTGTACAAAAACAGTGCAAATGCCTGGATGACCAGTGCAGTGTTTACGGAATGGCTGGAGGCATGAAACTGTAAACTGAAAAACTGCAAAATTGAAAAATTTGCTTGCTGTTGGACAACTGCACGGCACATCCACACCTTGAACTATCGAACATTGCCTTGAGATTTTTCCCACCCAACACAACATCCCTGCAGCAGCCAATGGACATGGGAGTGATCAAAAACCTGAAAGGACACTACCGCCGCCTCCTCAACGTCATGATAGTGCAACAGCTGGAGGCAGAGAAGGAGGCCCGTGCATCCGATGCAGTGAAGATTGTATCGTTGTTGAACGCTATCCATATGGTTGCTTCAGCTTGGAAGTCGGTCAGCCAGAAGACACTGATAAACTGCTTTAAAGAAAGTGGGTTTCATCCCAGTTACAGCGATGACAATGGAAAGCCTACAACAAATGATTTTGACCCACTGAATGACGTGGCCTTTGCAGAATCAATGACACGCGACGACATGGAGCTGGAAGCGATTGACTCTACCAGTGACCCCATAGCCCCACTGACGGACCAGGACCTCTTGCAAGAACCCCTCTCCAAACGTCCAAAGCTCGGAGATGAACTGGTAGAGGACAATGAGGAAGAGGGGGAGGAGGAAGCTGTGGTTCCTGTGACAAAAACATAGGCCTTAGCAGCAATGGGAACATTACGAAATTTCGTTCAGCAGCAAGGACTGAATAACCTGTATGGGATAATGGAGCGGTTTGAGGCCAGTTTCGCACAAGGGGTTGCGTCTAGAGGAAGCCAATCTTCCATCAAGGACTACTTCGGCAAAGGACAGTAATTGAGAAATGTGGATTGTCCATTATAAATGCCATACACTGCACATGTACAGTGAAATCAGTGTTAACACTCGTAAATCACTTCAATTTCAATGAAATAGATGTTCACAGTTGCCTGACGTTGTTTATCAGTCATTTTGAGTGGGTCAGTTGCGCGTCAGGTTCACTTCGGTTAAGTGGCACTTTCGGATAAGTGGCACTTTTTTTTAGCTCCCAAGCAGTGCCACTTAAGCGGCGCCGACTGTACCTTCAAGGAGTCTTCAATTGGATCATGCCTTTTCAAAAGCCATCAAGAAATTTTCACAGATTGATGGGCCATTTCATAAGCCATCTAGAAATCTTAAACAGACCGATGGGTCATGATCACTGAGACAGCAAATTAAGTCCCATATTTCCCTTTGGCCGATGCCTGTAACCAGCTTCAACATTAAGAATCTACATGATTCCAAGCACTCATCAAAGCAATATCATCCTTTTTAAATAACAGAAATTGCTAATGCACTATGAATACCAACAACATGAAGGAAGGTTTTTTTCTATTTTTTTTTCTTGAGGAAGTAGGGATGCTTATCTTTGTTCAAAGCAAGTGGTAAACATTTTAAAACATTCTGGTAATCTACCTGTTTAATGAAGCAATGCTATTTTAAAGTGTGGCTTCTAGCATTTCTGATCCAACCAAGGATATCTTCACAAATGGGCAACATCAATTAAAAAATAGTTCGTTTAGAATCTGACTTCTTGAGGTTTAATTCTGTATCTCATGCAATTCGGAAGTATCAGAAAACTGATGTGAAGATGTGGAGGCCAGGAGAGGGCATCAAAACACACTTGAAGTGGTAAGTAACAAGCCCACAATAATGACACTAATAAAACATAAACTGACCTTACAGTAATTTTTATAAAAAAGATGGGAGGGGAGGGGGGGGTAGAGGGCAAGGGAAACACTCCACTATGAACAAATCAGTCAATACACTACTTTCTTTCATATATTGTGGCATACTGACAAAAATATGTCAGAAACATGTTCGAAAGAAGTACATGGTTCCTTTCAATTCGATCCTATAGATCTGAGAGGAACATTTCCCAACTACAGACAGAAATATGTGATGGCAGAGAGGAATCTATAAGCCGCATCACAACCCAAACCGTACAAATTCTTTTGCAATTCCAATCACTTCATTCCACTCTTCTTCTTTTTTTTTACTAAACGAAAAAACTTTTTAAACTTTTTAATGTCAACTACAATTTTTCCCATTCATTCTATGTCTGGATCTACCATTCTACATCACTCACAGGACTATGTCTGTGGTAACATAGGCTGTCCAAATTGTACATACCCTTAAGAGACGCTGAACTAAGTTTTTAACACTTCTGTGTTTGGATATCTGTCACCACTCATTTCATTTTTATAGCACTGGCCTCTCTTCACACTCCATCAATGCTTCTGGGGTGCTTTGGCCCACGGAAACACCAAAAATCAGTCTGGTTTACACTGAGTTTGTGTGGTCATCTACTGATCTACATAATCTCCAGGAGAAATTTTTCAAGTCCAAGGGGCTGACTGTACATCGAATACGATGTATACTGACATTGATCAAAACAACACACACATATAAAAGATTATTATCTTGTCAAAAAAGATTTTCTGTGTAGTCTGAACAAAACTTCTACTTAATTTTTTTTTCTTTGGCTCATGGTAACACAAATCAGACCTACACTTCAGCACAACTGTGGCAGTAATGAAGTAAATAAAAGTTGCCGAAAGGAACTTTGGTTGAAACTGAGAATTGGCTATACACTTAGCAACTGTGTCGCTGTGTAAACAGAGTGATCATAACAAATTTTTTTTGTAAGTCCCCAGTGCCAACAGAATTTGGGGGGTGGGGGGTGGGGGTGGGGGATCAAATGGAATAAAGTGAAATGCCCGAGCAGGATGAATTCAGCCAAAAACGGAAGGGTTGGTTGGCAGCCAAATCTGCATTTTGGAATACAAATTCGCAAATTTGTTGATAGTACTGCTTTTCACCTTGATTTGTTCTCCAAAGGAAACAAGACTGGAATTTTGCATGGGATGCCTATACAGTCATAATTTCAGTGAACACAACTGTGACAAACTTCATGATGATCATGAATCTCTCTCACCTGAGCAGTGGGGTACCAGCTGACAGGAACGTCAATCTCATCACTGAAACAGACAGACAGGGACTAAAAAACACATTCTTCTTGGCGCCAACACTTGCATGCATGGTTTCATTAGACCACAGATGACTGACAAAACATGCCAGACATTTCTCCAATCAAAATCACAGCCAGGGTATGTGTCTGATGTCACACTAATCAAAACCTTTCGATATACACATGTTAAACTATTCATTTAAAAGTGAAAGCAAATTCACAAATGTTTACAATCAAAACGTTTGTGAAATTTGATGATTTGGGATGCGGAGATCATGTAACATGACACATGCAAAACAGTGTTGATCATTGGTGGAAGTCAGTGGACACTGAGATTACTGACCAGTCATCATCAAAGGTAAAGTAGGCAACGGGGTTGTCTGGTTTCCCTGCTACACCCGCACTCCTGAAACACACACACACACACACACACACACACACACGCACACACACACACACAGATCAAAAAAAATACACCATAAATAATTTTTTAATAGGTAAATATTTTTTTACTGAATGATAGAGCTGTGAGTCTTATGGCATGAGTTGGTATTGGCTTTCCGCAGGTCTCTCTGATCTGTTGGAGATAAAGCCCATTTGAAAGTCAGACACTTCCACAAAATCAGTCAGCAGTGTCAGCTAAGATGCCATTAGATCTGTGCTTTAGGACTGCCAAATGCTTATGGGTAAAAGGAAAGGCCTAGGAATCACACAGTGACCAAATCACCTGTAAGAGACAAAGGCACACTCCAGTATCTTTTCACTTGAGGGACAGGAAGTATAATCTTGTACAGGCTCCTCTGGATGGACATCCCCAAATGCACAAAACCCTACAGAGTTCTGTTCGACTTTTCCAGGTATAGCAAGCCCAGCAACAGCAGCGTTCTTTCAAATGACTGAGAGGCCCTGGGACAGTACCACATAGTCATAGCACTTGTGCTGCTGATTATCTAGGTTGTTTAATGTCAGCGAAAATGTCTGCCAGAGAATGGACGTTAATTTGGAGTCCATAACATGTGAAAACTGAGAAAAAGACTAAGAGACACCCGAAAAGGAAGAGTTTTGAAGGTGAAGACTGTCTTGAAACTCTAGGAAAAGCAATGTTTGCTATGGGGATGGAAAAGAAAACAACAAACAGGTCCATGATTCCCAATCATTGGGAAGACCAACAGATTAACAATCCTTTCCTACAGTCTCACACTTTTGGGGCACTGGTCTCTTTCTTTTTCTGAGCCACACACTAAAAAAAAAAAAAAAAAAGAAACACTCAAAAAAAAAAAAACAAAACAAAAACAAACAAAAAAAAACCCAGAAAACCAGCCACCGTGGCAAAGTGGTTGGTGCTGCGGACTCCCGGCTGGGAGGTCGCGGGTTTGATTCCCATCAGTCATGTGGGATTTTTCTGCCCCGGCTCCTACCCAGAGTCGAGTTTGCTACGGGCTCAGTTGGAAAGACTGGGACCACACAGTCAAGTCTCAACCACTTAATGGATGCGCCTCTGAAGGTGTTGCTCAAATTTCCTGACCAACACTGCAGGTGTCTGTATCTCTCCAGCCTGGCTGATGCCAGGATATGTTATGAAAGGAAGCATAGAGTGCATCCCTGCAATGTAGTCTCAGACCAAAATGGAAATCCGTAGTATCATCTTCATCATCCTCATTCTCATCGATCAGCACACACAAAAAAATTTTATAAAGAAAAAAAAAAAAAAGAGAAAAGAGATTAAATAAAGACTTGTGTTTTGTATCTGTTTATTGTCATGTATCACTGATGCATGTTTATGCGAGGGACAGCTAGGACTATGTCTGTTATGACACACTCTCTCACACACACACACACACACACACACACACACACACACACACACACACACAAATACTGTCAGCCCAACATACCTGACTTGCACGCTGAACTTGTACTCAAACTCGGCCCATTTGTCATAGATGGAAAACTTCTCCACAGCATCATCCAGTTTGAACTCGTTCCTGGGCAAGCATTGATATGCAATAGAACCAAAAGCTTCATCTCCTGAGTAGCTGGTTCTCTTACTACTCTCCACAATATCTATTCATCTCCTGAGTAGCTGGTTCTCTTACTACTCTCCACAATATCTAAAAGTCAGAAATCAATGACCTTCTTGCTTAGTGTCATGTTTTCATTTCTGCCCAATCATGAAGAATGCCTCCAACCCACTTAAATGCAATACCAGGCCACTGTGGGCTTGAAAAACAAACAAACAAGACCATACTAATGAAAAGAATTGTCATAAAAAATTCACCAGAATTAGTTCCATGTTAGACATATCAAGTTCTCTGTACCAATCATTTCATTTTCCTTGCTATTCCTTTTGAGTTCAGATACCATTTTTTAGCCACTTATTTGTGATTTGTCATGAGAGCTTACGAAACATTCCTTTAACCCCTGAACTGTACACAGACTTAAAACTATGAATATTCACATCAAATCTGTGGCCAATGGTCCGTTTTCTAAAATTCATTCTAAAAGCACTTCTGCCATGACTTCTTAGACACCTATGATAATGGGTCCATCCTCAATGACGACAGTGGAATCAGATGGTACCATCATCTTGAGAGTCATTGTCTGCTTCGACAACAACTTCTGGTGCTGACAGACCAATGCCACCCACAGATGGGCTGGAGTCATCAGTATGGTTGGTATGTTTACAGGAAAAGCAGCATCATCTGTGCAGAACAATCTCTAGGCATTCCAGACACAGCAAAGTAATGAGCAAAGCACAGAAGGTGAATGTGGTTGCAAGGGAGATGCGTAAGAGGTGTAGCTGGGAGACCGACATGCCCAGGCCTGATACATGCTGAGACTCCTCTGCTTTAAATATCAATATTTGATGACAAACCTCACCCACCTCCCATGCCCAATCCTTGAACAAACAAACAAAAAAAAAACACAAAAAGCACAAAAAATCCACCAAGCCTGGGTTTTACTCTGTCAACACAAAATTTCAGTTCAAATATGAAATGAATATTTTATTTTTACACAAAAGGAACGGTTTACTCAGTTAGATCTGTGCTGACTCCTTGTTAGCGTATGACACTTTCAACAACTGAGAAAACTTTCAGATCGTAAACATATCTTTTTTTGTTGTTTTTTCCTCCCTTTTTTTTCTTTTCTTTTCTTGCTGCTGTTTCATCTCCTGTACCACTTCTACAGCACTACTCCCGACCATTCATTCAGCAAACCCATACACAGCCATAACCAGGCTCATCATACTGAAGTCCATGCATCATCCATCTACAATAAGCAAGCAGCATGTCCCTAAAATACTAAATACAAGTGTCTTCATATGAAAATCTATCCAAATACAGATCTATCTGCTCCAGTACAAACATACAACTAACCTTCTTGTGCATCACACGAAGAAAAGAAATGAAGGAAATTACTTTGTATGAATGATACTGATGTTGAAAATAAATATGTTATATGGAGTTAAAGGATGAAACTGTGACAGATAGGTTTGAATTTCTAAGCTGCTCTGTTTTCTAGTTTTAATCAGTCATCAATATAACACACAGCAAACGCTTGGATCTACACTTAAGAAAACAACACACACAAAAAAAACCACAAATCATATGCATTGTTTCTTATATAATAGCAGCAATATTCCCCAAGTTTCACATGTGACACAACACACACATCAACTCACGAGTCTATATTGAAGACAAAGATGAACCCTCTGCGAGGACCACGGCCACCCGAGGCCACCTGACAGCAACATCCAATCAAAACAAGGTTCAGAGAACTCGATGACAATCCAAGCATTCATACGTTATTAAAAGCCCTAAGCTATGTGACAGGTGTCACAGATGACAAGCAGTTAGATCTATGGACTCTAAACATGAAAGTTGCCACTCTGAATCCTCAAATGTCTGATGGGTGATAGAGGGTAGATCTTTGTAACTCCATTATCAACAGATCAACAGAACTGTCAGCGCCAGTCTACCCCACATATGCATGTCACAGGAGAAAAATACCCAGTATGCCTCTGTATGCTTGGTGAGGCACCACTGAGCCTGCCTCACTGGCCAATGAAATGCTGTGAAGGACTCTCAGACTGACCATCATAATTGTCATCGATCGGCAGTACTGAACCAGCATGTCCACGTGTTCAGAGTGGTGGTTCAAGAAAGAGAGCGTGTGCGTGTATGCGTGCGAGCTTGCATGTGTGCTCATGTGTGTGTGCATATGTGTATATGTGTGTGTGTGTGTGTGTGTGTGTGTGTGTGTGTGTGTGCACGCATACGTGTGTGTAAGATTGGGGTTTTAGTTAGGTGGGGGTTAGGCTAAGTTCCTTGGGGTTAGGTAGGAAGGTTAGGCTAGGTAGGGGGGGCAAGGAAAGTAGGACATACAATATTCTTGCCTTCCAGTCTTCATTTATTCAGGGAGGGGAAAGAGGAAGATGGTTCCGTTTCCAACTGTTACCCTTTGTTGCTTGGGTAACACATGAGAGAGGCCAAGGCAGGATATCGGCTGTTGTTGTGTTGTCAAGTCAGTGAGTTGTTGTTGTAAACTGTCGTGTTGTTGCACGAGCAACAACTAGTCCATTGGTCAGGTGTGTCAGCTCTGCGGAGGGATACACTGTTCTGACCAATGGCTGTTTAGTGTTGGGAGTGAGGCTCACTTGATTCCGACCAGGGCGGAATGCGTTGGGTAGCTTCACTTTGGTCCCTGATGTTTGTCGGAGTGGACATGCTCCTTGTAGATGCGGCGGAAGCACTGTTAGTTCTGCTGAGTGAGTGACTTCGAATCATACTTCAGGGCCATGTCCTCATCGGGTTTGGTGTGCCCTTGGCCTGTGCCGAAGTTCTGTGTTGTCTTCGTTGGCAGCCACTTTCAGCCAGTTGCAGAACTGGTGTGGTTGATTGTCTGTCTGTCCAGTTGTTTTAGCAGGTATCCTGCTTCCATGCCGAGGCTGGGGCCGGATCACTGCAACCTGCTGCCATGTGCTGGCAGGTGACTGGAAGCTTCCCGTTACCTGCTGCTTCTTCCAGGAAGGGGAATCCACCCAGGTGTCTGCTGTCTGTAAGGCAGTTGTCCTCCTGCTACCTGTGCTCTTCCAGGAGGTGAAGTCCACCCAGGCCGTCTGCTGTCTGTGAGGCAGTTCTCTCCAGCCACTGTCTCCTCTTTCCCAGGAGGGAAGAACCACCTGTTCAGGTGCCATGTGAAGGGTGCTGCGCCAGGCCTTCCTTCACCCTCAGTATGTGTGTGTTATGTTCATCGCAGGGAGAAGTCGTCTTGCGTGAAGCCACGGACAGCACCGAGGAGCAGGGTTTTCCCTAGAGGAGTCGGCCAGGGAGGGGCCACGGACAGCACGAAGGAGCAGGGTTTTCCGTAGGGAGTCAGCCAGGGAGTGGGCAACAGCACTTGTCTTCCGGGGAGGAAGAGTGTCAAATTTTTGTGGTAGGAAGGGGATGTAGCAATAGGCAGTAGGGTTAGGGGTGTTAGCTGCTGCCTCCTTTAGGGACGTAGTGGCCAGCACAGCATAGGGTACCTGTTGTTGCCTCCCTTAGTGACGCAGCGACCAGTGTGGTAGTAGTCCCAGGTCAGAAAGGATGGGTGGGTCCCGGGGAGGGGGGGGTGGTAGTAGTGTAGAGATTAGAGTCCCTTGGTTAGTCATTGTCCCTAGTAGTTAGCCACCATGTGTGCGGGCTATCGCTGCGTCCCCAGGTCACAGTGATATACTGCAACTGGTGTCTTAGGATAGGTTAGGGTCCCCCCAGGTTGTAGCAGGTTAGGGTGGGTCAGCGAGGAAGTGGGATACCGGTGTGTGGTTGCGGATGGACATGAGTGGTGGCGCCATGTGTGTGTGTGAAATAAAGAAGTGTGCATGATTGTAAAGCTGTGTTAGTGTGTTGTGTTGTCTGACCTAGAGTGTGACAGGCGTGGGTAAGGGTGGTAGGGCCGTCCGGCTTAGCGACCGTGACAATATTTTCTCTTGGGAGGTGCCAACAAAAATGGTTCTGGAAATTCTTTTTTTTTTTTTGCTGTCCCAATCTCTGTGCACCTGAGGCAGTGCACCCATGCTGCTCATTCCGACACCCCGTTCACAGCCTCAGCACGGTTAGCCCTGCCGCACCCCCAGCATCAGCAATCCACAGGAAGCAATCAATGTCAAGTCGTCAAGAGGCAACCCACCGGAGGAGACACACTGCACTGCTGCCGAGTCACTTCGGTGGTGTTCAGTGGTGCCTGTTCTGATCTAACATATGCAGGACAAAACCTACTGAGCCCCCTACTGACAATAATAATTGCTTAGTCGCGAAGCCGGCGTGATCAGTGAGCTCTCCCTCCGGAGGGCGCCACCACATCCGTCCAACGACAGCCCCCAAAGACTCGCCGATACTGGTGACCCCGACAGAACCAAACCCAGGCCATAGACATGGACAGAACATCAAAACTGAGGTCACCATGAGAGCAGGGCATGAAGGGCCACCGAATTTGAGACTTTTTTTTTTTCAATGCTGATCGATGAGAATGAGGAAGATTAAGATGATGCTGGGACTTCCATTTGGTCTGAGACTACATGACAGGGCTGCACTCTATGCTTCCTTTCATAATATATCCCGGCGTCAACCAGGCCCGAGAGATACAGGCACCCGCAGTGTTGGTCAGGAAATTTGAGCAACACTCTCAGAAACACATCCATTAAGTGGATGAAACTCGCCTGTGTGATCCCAGTCTCCACAACTGAGTCTGCAGCAAACTCAACTCTGGGTAGGAGCTGGTCAGGGCAGAAAAAACCCACATGTCTCTGATGGGATTCGAACCCACGACCTCCCAGCCGGGAGTCCGCGACGCTAACCACTTTGCCACGGCGGCTGGTACAATCTGGAAATTTTGTCAAATAAACTTTTTGTCTGTGCAAATGTACATTAACCACCCTACATAATTTGTTACCATACCTATTTAATACATTATTATTCTGTCCATTGAGGTGAATCTCAATTTATAACCTGGATGAACTGAAAGAGAGAGTAGGAATGAAGACAGTGGGGATGCGACATAAGTAACATGAACAGTAACAACAGATTTCATGGTTTTGTGGCTCATGGTCTGAGATGAAGTGTACACATCTGTATCTGTGACAGAGACAGGAAGACAGGGAGAAGAAACACACAGCCTACGAAGACAGGCCTAGTTGGCCTCATGAATAGAACACTGCTCTCTTGATCCGATATTTCTGGTCTCAAACCCTATTGTAAGATACCCAGGTTAGATGACATTTTCTTTTTGTCTTTAGCATCAATATCAGCGCTTTTTTCAACCCCCCTCTTTCTGTTAAGACTTTCAACCAAAGTTCGTTGTGAGAACACCTGTGTTTACCTTCTAAACGCCTATTTCCCACACATTTATTTTTTCAATAACTACCAATCTACTGCTATCCATACACTGAAGGTGACTGTATGCTTAATCTCAAACAGGTTATTTGGGAAGACTTGAGCGTCATGACAAAAGCATTCTGAGCTTCTGATGGTGCCATTTGCAACCACGAGCAAAAAAGTTTTCAATGTATACTTTTCCATCTCACGTTAAAAAAAGTAGTGATACAGGTCAGACTATTTAAAATGACTGCAAACAATTTAACACACCAGAAGCCCCTAGTATTTAAACATACATATTTAACATGACCGCAAACAATTCAACATACCACAATAACACTGAGAAACCAGCGCAGATAACAAAGGCTGAATGCTGCTTGAACCTAGATGGTAATGACTTGGGCGACCATGATGTGGTAGGCTGGCTTCCATGAACAGATAGATTCTTGGTTTTAGCACATGCAGTTAATGGTCAATCATACACACCAACTCCACAGATACCTACACACCATACAACAGCCACTACTTGATTTGTGTGCTAAATGTCTTATGATCTAAATACCCAGGGTTTTCTTGTTTGTTTATTAGTTTTTTTTTTTCTTTACAGTACTCCTGTTTTGCAAGTTTGACACTCTAGAAAACTGACATTCAGGCAAATGCCATATCTAAAAAGTTGTCAGTTAGAAAGGCAGAGGGAAAAAATCCTCATGTGCACATGAATTCCATTCCATCCTCCATCTAATAAAATATTGGTAATAAACGTTTATCGTTTTCCTTTGCTGATGTGACTGACCTTGATTCTAGCCTTGGTGACCTGAACCATCTCGTTGCTTTTGAAGAACATGTTGACCTTGGTCTTTCCTTCCTCAGTCACGTAGGCTGCAATATAAATTTTGAGTCAGCATGGAAATATATAACAGCAGAAGCCCTCCAGTACAATACTGAGATTGTTAGCCCAGTAAAATCTTTGCTTCGTTTTTTATGCTTTACGTTTTTCCTTTCTAATTCGATAGCATGAGTCTGCATTTGTTACAATAGTATTAACAGCACTGGAGTCATCACAGTGCACATGACTTGCCTCCTAAAACAGTCTGGATTGCTGTCAAACAAAAACATCGTTTGATACTCTGATAAAACTGTTTCAACATTACTCTGTCACAACAAAAGAACAGCACATTATCCTTTCCCTAAATATGGAATTATTTAAACACATACTTTTGCACTCGCTAGCACAATTAGGACAACCTAACACTGGCTTACACACTGGCAGGTGAGCATACACACTCACACACTTGCACATGCACACATTTACACTCAGCAATGTGTGAGAACAGTACTGTACATCACAGAACTCACTGTTGTTCTGGCCACTTCCACTGCCATAGAACAGAACATTGGCTGGTACAGAGGAATCATCATTCTTCCCTCCGTCACAACCCACCAGCGTCACCTGCAGAGGATTGCCTGTTCAACAGACAAGTCAACAAAACAAACCTTACAACTCTGCTTGCTTTTTCATAACTGATTTTTAGTATAGGCTGCACCTCAATATGAGGATATTCAGCTAAAGGAGAGAGTAAGAATAAGAAATGTCCAAAGTCACTTTCACTGATAATCAATCACAGAGTACCAACTCTTCTTACTTGGATATTTGGATCCAAAACACATCATCACTCATGACGCAACTTTTAGGCTATATCTTAAAAGTTCACAGACTTTAGCAATGTTTACTTTCCAAATGTCCACAATCTATACAGGCTTTTGTAATGTTAACTTTCCAAATGTTAGCTATCATTTTTTGCATGTTAGCAATAATGTTTTACAAAAATTGTATTATTGAAATCTAAGAAAATGTGAAAGGTATGCAAGATTAGGAAAGAAATGCACATAGTTAGATGGTCAAGCTAACAGTCAGTGTAATTCCCTTGGGTTGAAGCATGCATGAGCATGTAAAAAAATAATCCTCTGCTTCTTGTGGAAATTATGACTTCGGCGAGTAACAGTTTGTCAGGTGGGAGGTCGGGAAAGAAAAGAGAGGGGAAAAGGGGAGAGGGCGTTTCAAACTCCTTCAACTTCTCAGTGAGTGAATATATGATGAGTTACTCTCTGACGAATACTGTAAGATCATGCACCAGAAACAAGAATACAGGAGAGACATGAACAAGCCCTGTCAAAACTGAAAACATGGACAAACAAATCAGGATAAGACTTCAAACGCTGTAGAGAATGAAGAAGTGTGCATAGTGAATAAACTTTTACAGAGAACTGGACATGATCCCGCTTTGAATTTGGAACCCAGATTTTACATCATTGCTTCTGACTGCATTCAAGTCCGTTGCTAACAAATATCTCCCAAACCTACAGTAAATCAAGTACTTTCTGAGTTTGATTTGCCTCTAATTCTACTGGGCTATCACTCAACAAAAAAGTATCAAACATGAACTAATGAATATTAATTAAGAGTCTCGTATTTCTTAAGTATTGATGGCAAATGCAGTCGAAACTGATACTGCTATAACTGATTGTCTCATCTCATCAAAGGTAGCCTTAAAACTTGGGTCTTTATGGGAGAACTTTTTTATAGGAAGGCCAATTTAAGACAAAGACAAAACTGCTCCAGTGAAACAAGTCTTGTGGGACTTCATTCAGAGGGTCTTCAGGGCGAGATTTCACTACAATACAACTTCTGCTAATATCACCACAACCAGCCCTATCACATCTAAATACAATCATCAACTCATCTCCTTTGCAGTATCAAGCACAAAGATCACAGTAAACAAACTTTTCTTCTATTTTCTTTCATATTACCTCCCAAAGTTATAAATCATATCAGAAGTATATACGCTGTAATTCAACAGCCATACTATTGATTTTAACAAAGAAATGCTGCCACATCATACATTAACAAACTGACCCATTTTTTTCCCAGCAGGAGTTCCTCGTGTCCATCATTTTCTGCATCAGGGATATACTTGGTAACGACAGATCAGGATTGTCTGGAATCACAGATATGGTGCACGTGCGCACACACACACACACACACACACACACACACACACACACACACACACACACACACACACACACACACACACACACACACACACACACACACACACACACACACACACACACACACACACACACACACACACACACACACACACAAACACATTCCTGCATGAGATCCCCAAATAACAGTGACAGGCCAGGATTGTTAGAAGTCACTCTGGTATAATCATACGCACATACACACACACTACACATACACACACACACACTCATATCAATGACAGGCAAGGCAGTGACAAGTAACAGTTATCTCATTCATTCACACACACAGATTTCTCTGTAATGCCAACATAGTCCCCTTTCCGTATTGTAGAAAGGATGATCAAAAAAAAAAGGGCATTCAAGAGGGCACAGACCTATGACAAAGTTGAACAGATCCTGGATCGTCATTTGATCCCCAGCCCAAAGCACAGATCAGCACCCAAAGTCAGTGGGTTTATCCTTAGGCCACTTTCCCCAAAGTTAATCAGTTAAATCAGTTAATCAGTTTCGATGTTATCTAGCTAAATGAATTCTGGGCCTCCACGCCCCCCCCCCCCCCCCCCATCCCTCCATCTTTCCTTACTCTGCTTTACACCAAAAATTGTGTCTTTAAGTCACATTCCTTCCATCTCTCTACCAAACATTGTTGAAATCAGTTACGCAGCTTTTGCATTAATTTTTAGTAGACAGGCAGATAAACAAACCCATAGATGCAGGTAAAAACCTAACCTCCTTGATGGAGCTAAGGAAAAGGTCACTGAGCAGGACCAATTCAGCTGAATGTGGGGAAGGGTCCCACAGCCTTGGCAGTTTTTCAACAAGACGGATTTTAAAAAAAAAAAAAAAAAAAAAAACATGCTGAAGTTATACGTGCTGGCCCTGGCTACGCGCAAGATGCTCCTTAATGTGGGTATACGATATAACTGCTCGCAGAGTAAAAACACTATGAAGGAGACAATGACCATCCATAACAGCACATCAAGTTCAAACATGTCTTTTTTACAGTGCTCCTTTTCACTGTGTGTTTATGTGACCACCATGACAACAACAATCATGTCAACGCATCATACTTTAATCCAATAAGATTATCACTGCACTTCATCCAACCATCAAAATCAATCTTCAGGTATCTTACTTATCAAATACACAGAAAGCCTCTCCACTGGCCTTAATAATGCTTTTTTTTTACAAACACATGAAAAAGTGAAAAGTACTGCAGAGAGCAAACAACAACAACAAAATCAGAAAATAACAATGATGACAAATGGAAAACCAAACCACAAAAAAAATCAAGAGATGTAAGAGAAAGAGAGATGAGCAGCTGACCAAAGACCAAAGAGGTGGTGAGGTGCCTGATGGTGCGGACCAAAGCAGCCACGTGTCCACGAGCCAGGTTGAGAGACAGGAGCAAGGTGAGTCCCTCCGCCATCAGTTTACCATCTGCACTGAAACAGATCATGCCATGCGTCAGTCTCCTCTCTCTGCTCACTGTGGAGACTATCAAACATTTTTCTGGGTGGAATTCCCCATCTTGTACAGCGCTCTAGCCATCATACCCAGGCTGCACATTTCAAGTCTCCCCTCACTCTGCCACATCCAGGCTGGTTCTGTCACAGTCCCACTACCCACAATCCATATGAATCATCAACAACAGTCGTAACTGACTAGTCATTGCCCTGATACCAAGTTTATTTCCTTACTTGTTTTTATTTTGTCTTCTCTCTCATGTCCAGATCCTCTTCCCTCAGTTGCATTATATCCAAGCCACTCATTCCATCTACCCCAAACAGAGCCATACCCAAATTCACCCTGCTACAGCCCCAACAGTTACCATGTTATTTTGATGAAGTTAATAACCAACCATTCCGATTTTACGTAAGCACGGCTCTACCTATTCATCACGACTGACAACACTGTCCTTGCCTGCACCACTAACCACTGCACCCATGGTGGCAGACCTTTGACCTTTGATCTTATCACAGGCATGGACGCTAAGGATGGAGTGGAAGGGGTAAAAACTAAGATGGACCATAAAGGACCGCTGGATCTGGCATCATTTGTATGAAATGCATTCAGTCTGATGAAACCAAACCTGATGGCAACCAAAAAAAACATTTTCTGAAAGACAACCAAGTCTAAAACACCAATTCTCATTTTATTAAAATAAAAAAAAAAATAAAAAAAAAAAAAACTCTTGCATGATTTCTCCAAGTTTCTATTCTAGAAGCAGACAAAATATGGTATTTCAAACACAGTCTCTCTTTCTCAAACACACACACACACACACACACACACACACACACACACTCTCTCTCTCTCTCTCTCTCTCTCTCTCTTGTATACAACAGAGGCAGTACTCACGAGGTGAGATCTGTGAGAAAGTTCTCCATCTCCTCCAAGACATGACGACTCAAGAACTGTGGTCGCTCTCCACTTGACACCCCCAACGACAATGGCGGCATATTGTCCAGAGCTTTCCTGTTACACAGACATCCATACTATGTCAAAATGCTGTCACTTTTACTTAGCCAGCTAGTGTTTTTCATAGAGTCTCTGATGACTACAATCAGTTTTGCTTTTATCAAGGAGATACCGTCCATCAACAAATCAGTATGTGTACGCTACAGCTCACCTGCTCTGTTATGTGACCATGTCCACATACACAAATGAACAAAAAGTACGTGAACAAAAGGTCGGAAGTGGGCTTTATCATGTGACATGTATATGCCTGATTTCTGCTTAAACCTGAGGAGCAAATCATGTGCATTTTCATAAGCATTTTTTTTTCAATTAAATCATCCAGTCATATTTGATCTTAAATCCTGGCAATTTCATGCAAACATCTGATTTCAGTGACGCAGATAAACTGAATTGTGTGATGTAAGCTCAATCTGTGCCTGTCACAAAAATAACAGTCGCCACACTGGACGCCTATACTTATCCTAATGTTTAAGCACCCTACATGCCTGCTTGTAGTTGTGTCAGTTGTCCCTATAACCCAGCAGGTATCCCAGCAAACTTGACTAAGCACGAGAAATAATCAAAACTGAGGTAAAATCACCAACAACTCCCAAAACAAATCAAACATACAAATTTGGAGAGGTTTACAAATAAAATGATAAAAGGATTATCTCTAACTTAAAAACATACAAACTGGGAGAGGTGTACAAATAAAATGATAAAAGATTATCCCTAACTTACAAACAGAAAAACTGAGAGAGGCATACAAATAAAAAACAATAAAAGGATTATCTTTATCTTACAAACATACAAACTGGGAGAGGTTCACAAATAAAATGATAAAAGGATTATCTCTAACTTAAAAACATAAAAACTGGGAGAGTTTACAAATAAATGATAAAAGGATTATCTTTCACTTACTGAGAGAGGTTTACAAATAAAATGATAAAAGGATTATCTTTCACTTACAAACATACAAACTGGGAGAGGTGTACCAATAAAATTATAAAAGGATTATCTATCGCTTACAAACGTACAAACTGGAAGAGGTGAACCAATAAAATTATAAAAGGATTATCTATCGCTTACAAACGTACAAACTGGGAGAAGTGTACAAATAGAATGATAAATAGAATGATTACCTATCGCTTACAAAGGTACAAACTGGGAGAGGTGTACCAATAAAATGATAAAAGGATGATCTTCAACTCAACAGAAACTATGGTCTCACTTTGTGTGTTCCAGCACCACACCGCGGAGGGCCGGGGACTGGGGCACAGTGGTGGCGGTGACAGTAGCAGCCAGAACCTGCAGGTACCACTTGGCAGAGGCATCCATCACACTGAGGCCGGACTCCTTCACCACCTTGTAACCCAGCGTCTTGATGCCATGCACCGTGTGTCACACCCATCACTGTGGCAACGGCGGATGTTGATCTGCAGAACTGTCAGCACCCACAGGAGGTATCAGCACAGACACCAGGAACACGCAGAGAATGTAGACAACACGGACATCTGTGTACAGCACAGACAGCTGATGACAGCAGATACAGCCGAAAACAGCAGATTTTCTATCGAGACAGACATTGACAGCACAGCTGATGACAGCAGATATTTTATAGAGACAGACAGTGACAGCACAGAAAGCCAATAACAGCAGATATTCTATTGAGACAGACAGTGACAGCACAGCCAATGACAGCAGATATTTCATAGAGACTAGACAGTGACAGCACAGACAGCTGATGACTGCAGATATTCTATTGAGACAGTGACAGCACAGACAGCCGATAACAGCAGATATTCTATCGAGACAGTGATAGCACAGACAGCCGATAACAGCAGATATTCTATCGAGACAGTGACAGCACAGACAGCCGATGACAGTAGCTATCGAGACAGTGACAGCACAGACAGCCGATATTTTATCGTGACAGTGACAGCACAGACAGCCGATAACAGCAGATATTCTATCGAGACAGTGACAGCACAGATAGCCGATAACAGCAGATATTCTATCGAGACAGACGGTGACAGCACAGACAGCCGATAACAGCAGATATTCTATCGAGACAGACGGTGACAGTACAGACAGCATAACAGCAGATTCTATAGAGACAGACGGTGACAGCAGACAGCCGATAACAGCAGATATTCTATAGAGACAGACGGTGACAGTACACAGACAGCAGATATTGACAGCAGTGATATTCTATCAGCAGACAATCGAGCCATTCAGTGACAGCACAGACAGCTGGCAAAAGGAGAGACAACAGGAAACAGCAAAAACACTGTTCAGACAGGAGGTAAAAACACCACTGGCAACAGAGCAAATAACAGCACAGAGCAGAAACAGGCAAGACAACTGATGACTACAAGACAGCAGTTAACTCCAGTGACAGCATAGATAGCTGGCACCATACCAAATTCTAATGGAAAGCATACAAGCTTAAATAATAAGCGTTTTTAAGATAAATATCAAAGATGTAGTTTGCTGGCCATTCAGAGTTTTCTAGTCTCAGCTCCAAAGCAATCTCACCAATGTTCGAAAAATAGTTTATGAAGATGACAGTCAAAGGTTGGTTAAAAAAGAAGTGGACATTTATGAACACATGTCTTACCTAAATATTTACACAGATATTAAAGCATTAACAGGTCCAGCTATGATTACCTAGTCTGCAATGTTTCCATCAAAATATGGATCGGCATGTGGTAGTGGATTGAAAACAAAACCCACAGAGCTGGAGCTACTAGCATTAGTCCAGACTGAATTAAACCAACATTAAATAAAATAAGCTGACCTGCACCTCCGAATATATCTCCTTGAAGACCACTGTAAGGCTGTGGTTGACAATCACAGACCTGTCTCTTAACTGCAGACCTGTTTATCCTAAAAATGCCATATGCATATTTTTCTTCAAAAACGGTTACATTTTGAATATGTATATTGTCACAGGTAGGCCAGCAACATAGAATTCACCAGTCAATCTTGCAGTAGCCGCAGTGCATGTATACTTTTCCAAAGAAAAATTTCTTCATTTTAATGCCTGTCTCTATGGCACACTTTAGGAGAGTTCAGTTCCTGCTGCCTCAGAGCATATTTCTTCGTTTTCTTCCTTATACTTTTTTTTCAGAGCCTGATACCCCTCCGTTACATGTATGTCACGTATATGTTGCTGAAGTGGCACACTAAAGACCAGATTTTGTGCAAAAGTAAGCACAGATTTCTCACTTACTGGTTACAGCATTTTATTCATCACACAAAGACAACACTTGCATTGTACATCACAGCTACAACTAGCACAACAGAGCTACTTTTCTATTTTTTTTGCTGTTGTATAATTTGTTTTTCAGGGTTCATCATATTCATCATATCTTCACAAACATGTGTAGAGAACACTAAAATTGTACAGGTAGTCTACTGTTAACTAGTAAGCATGTGTCATGGCACTCACAAAACAGTTTCTGTACCACTAAAGTCTACTTACTTGGGTAGTGAACTTTGGCGTTCTTCAGCAGAATAACATCTCCAGTCACGTGCCTGAAGAAAAGCAATGAAATAAAAGTCTGTGATTCAATACAAATTTCAGATTAATGGTAACCCATTCTGCTGCTCAACAGCACCAGACACTGAACGCAGACCATTGTCAGAAAAAGGAAAAATCTTATCAAATAAATGCACACTTGTGGAATGTGCTTCAAAAGTCACTGTAGGAAAAGAAGTCATTTAAACAGCTAGAACACAATCATTCAATGAGAATCATGCTATAATTTTTGTGGTTTTTTTTTTGTTTGTTTTTTTTTCAATCCAATGCAAATTCTTTATTCCAGCCTGACAGACACACAGAATTGTACACACACACACACATACACACACACACACACACACTTGGCGACAGAATCCCATACCCAGAAACATGCACTTCTTTCAGCTCTCGGAGGTTTCTGGGAGTGCGTCCTCCTGACACGGTGACCAGCTCCGGCATGTAGCTCTGGTCACAGGAGGCCACAGAAATCGACAGCTGCTTGATCACCACATTGTTCCGAATGTGGAGTCTGCAATTGACCAACACTTGCTTAACTCCACATCAGCAGCTTCCAAACTTCAGTTTTGCAAACATTGCAGCTTACTGTAAAAACCCAAATCATAAGCTTCCTCCAAAACATATGGCTTAGGAAAGTCTGTGTCCAAAGAAGGCACATCAAAGACAATTGAACATAAAGAACTTGCCCACCACTTACCAGTAAACTGTGTCATGCATTAAGGGAATTGTGCATAGTAATATTCAAGATAACCTTGCCCAGTAAAGAACCACACTTGATCTTTGACTGATTTGCTGGCAGCACAGTTCCTACCCCATGCCCCCACTCTCTCTCCATTTCCCCTCCCTTTCCCTGCCCATAACACAGTTACCCATCACCTTCCAAGAAAATACTATGATCATGAGAACAGAGACTTATTCATAAGCTCCACTTTTTGTGTCTGACCAACCAGGCATGCCTACCTCAAAATTTGCTTTCAGGGACAATACAGACAGAAATCAGGGACAAATCCGTAAAATCAGGGACAGAACAGTGTCAAGAGAGATGAAACTCCTTTCCTCCCTTGTTGTAGACAAATCCACTTTTCTGAGAATTCTTTTTTGAAGACACAACCTCGCTTCACGGTCATTTTCTTCTTCTTTTCACTCCTTTCTGACCCATCCAAAGAGTCAGAATCCGACTCTGTGTCGATATCAAGTCTCCTCTTCGACACCATGTTCTGACTTGAAAGTGAAAGCGAGTTTTTAAGGGGGTTTTTTTTTCGCACATATGCTTATTACATCTACTCACTCTAGCAGACCATATTCTTGGCTCAGTTCTGTGCAGCACGATAAGAACAGATTTTTTACTCCCCAATTTTACTTCCAGGATGCGTGTTGCAAATCTGGGATTTCCGGGACAGTGGCTTCTAAAATCAACTTTCCAGGACAAATCCCAGATGGTTAGGGACGGTAGGCATGCCTGCAACACTATATTAGAGCAGTGTTTCAAAACTGTGTCATACATCAGCCCATGCCTCCAATGTTCCATGCATGTGAAGAAACCTTACAACCGACCTGATCCAATGTGAACGAGCAGCGCCATCCGACTGCCAGAAGGTCTTGGCATCACCATTGGTCAACCTGAAAACATCATGTGGGCCACCATGACCTTTTCCTTTCATACTGGGTCCACATACCCAAATGAATACCAGTCTTGGAGATGTATTGGACAGTAAACATTAAACGGTTTACAAAGTTCATTCCCTTTTTTCCAACCAAGTCTGACTTCCCTACTGAATTAAGTGTTTCACATCTAAGGTTTCATCTAAAATGAAAAAAAAACTGAGGGGGAATCAAAATGATAGGGGTGGGGGGAATATCTGCATCGAAAATTGTTCTTTGAAGTGATTGCTCATTCTTCATTTTTATTGTCCTGAGTGTTGTTTATCTTGCCTGAAAAAGACGCAAGAGGTTGAAACACAATGTGTTTTGTCTTGTAATTCGGTTGTTCATGTTTAGCAGATATAGTACTTAGAATTCTTAACAACTGTTTAGATTTCCACCTGCAGTCACCTCACCTTGGAACTTATTTTTGGAAGTTTTCATTTTAAATAATCCATGTCAAGTATCATTTTAACCTGTAAAGTATGTCAGCAATCACAAATCAGCATCTGGCTTCTATCAAGCACAATACCAAATGTGAAGTCAGAGTTGATTGGCTAACTTTATAAAATCAAAGAGAACTGCTGCAAATTCAATATATAATCATACTCTTTATTTTTTTTCCTGTTCATATGCGCTTCAAAATACTTCTGTATCCGTGATTTCCATTTTCAGTACATAAAGCAGGAATTTACTAATAAAATGAGCTGTTAAAATTTAATAACAAAATTTCCACTTTTACAACACAATTCAAAACCGACCATTAGATTTATTTTACCTGACTCTACTAGGAACAATTTTCATGGTCATATTTTCGGTTTTGTTCTCTCTCTCTCTCTCTCTCTCACACACACACACACAGCACCCCACCCATACACACACACACACACACACACACACACACACACACAGAGAGCCACCCCACCCATACACCCACACACATCCCTACATACATACATACAAACAGAGCCACCCATCCATACACCCACACACACCCCCCTACACACACACACACGTATACACATACACAACCTGTAAGCCTCAGAACTGTTGGTGGAGACTTCAATGGAGCTGTAACACTTGCTGATGGGCTTCAATTCCTCCCCTTCTGCTAGAACTTGGTCCTCATGTTCATCACGGGCTGTTTTAAATGATAATACTGAGAACCACAATTCTAAACATCTGATCTGCACTTACTCACAAACAGTAGTAGCTTCTTGTCATGTCTTAACATCATATCTGATTTGCACATTTTGAAAAATAGCAACGCAAAACAGCACCCTGTTTTAAAATCATGCTTTCACAGTTTCAATTTGCTGCTGCAGTTTTAGCGTCAGTCTCATCAAGGTAATGTCACTGCATGCAGACTAGCCTGCACAGACTACACATCTGCTAACCCATGACACTGAAGTGCACAGGCTTGATGGAAATATGAATGAATGAAAAGAAGAGATCTGAGAAGATGGTGTCAAAGACAAGACTTAGAAAATGCTATGATTAAACCAGCATGCTGTATACATTGTCAGCACTATTACTGGATCTGAAGTGCATGCGTGCGTGTGTGTATGTGTATGTGTGTCTGGTCATCAACAGCAACCCAGAAAAGCATTCAGCTTGATCTTAGCATCTTGTTTTGACACTTCTGCTTGGCAGTAGTACACTAACAACACTGGTCAGCATCCAGTCCTGTCTTAACATAATGCTTTTATACTTCAAGTTTCCTCCCATTCAGATCAATTCATTCTTGAACAAAAAAAAGTTACAATACAAAAGGAAAGGAAACTACACGCATGCACACACAGAAGATTAACCAGCTTATCTGTCTTGCAACTGCACATTCATGGCACCACAGAAAAACATCCATTTCCATCTTCACAACAACCATTCCAATCACAGGAATTTGGAAAGGACAAAGAATTAGATAGTTACTAATAGACAAGCGGTGGGGGATTGGGGGGTGGAAGTGACTGAGCAATTATGACGAATCCTAATCTCTAAAACCGAGAGGTCTTCATATTTATTTTTAAGCAAAACTTGTCAAAGAAAATTTTGGGATTTCCACCAAACTGCCTTGACAACATCAGAGACTGCCCTGTCTGTCAGAGTGCAGTACTGATGGAAAGAGCCTAGATGCCATGAGCATGTAGCTTGTCTGCATACAAAAGCTAACACAATACCTTGCAAATCCAGCTGCTTACTGTCTGAGATCTAATATCAATATTCTTTGGGCTTTCCAGCAGTACAGAGTTCTGAGGACTCGTTTCAAGCAGACCTCAAGAGCTCTGACCACAATTGATCTGATCCTCCTTTTAATCACCTGGACTAAGGGACAGTCTGGGAAAAGACATCAAATCTGTCAGTGTGGGGCAGGGTCAGCATTCGTGGGTCACGGCTCAAGTTTGCCGTTTCTGGCCACAAAAGAAAAAGGGCATATGCACAGGGTACCACAGCCCCTTGGATTCCACTGAATGGCAGGTGAATTTCTGAAGTGGCTGAGGAACAGGTCAGGAGGGAACAAGTCTTCAAAATCCGATTCTCAAAAGAGCAATCCTGAATTGGTTCACAATCATCAGAGGCAAAGTGGCAGACTCCTTTCATTAGGACTTGCATGGCTAAACCTTTCCTGAGAAAAGGTTGAAATGAGCTCATTTAAAATGGGGTCATTATAACATTTAAGTTTTTTTCCCCATCAGTCAGAAAATCTTGGAAATAGCAGGCCTCAGTACAGAACCCCTTAAGTGCAAGTCTTCAAAAACATGCACGATATTATCAACCCCAGCATTCCCTGGAAGAAGACCAGATTTTCTTCACAAATGAATGAATATCTTGCAATGGATGACTCTCTTGCCAAAAGTGGTGGACTGTCATGCAGGTTACTCTAAATATCAAACTCGCAAAGTAAACACCACGTTGTTCCAGTCCAATCCTCGGTCCAATGAGTTCTGGAGAGAAAACCAGGAACATCAAGTGCGAAAGATGCAAGTCTCGTGTCCATTGGCACAAAGGCACCAGTTGTGACAACCACAGACACATAAGGCCTTGCACATAGCAGCTGACTGATGATGGGGCCAACTGTTGAAGACATATGGCAATTGAACTTTAATTACAGGAAATTCCAAAATTCCCATTCAGAAACTGAAGAAAAGGGTGCTTCTTCTTCAGAAACAAAAGCAAAACTGAATAAGCATTTGTAGGAATCCCTTGTGTCCCCATAAAACAAAAAATATTGAAAGCCAGAATAATAAGCAAAGCAACGCACTGTCACATGCTCCTACAATGTAACTATCAATTGCAATATATTTCACATTTAAGAAATGATTCTTGTCTACACTTAAGAATGCAGTTTTTTTCTGTTTTCTCTTTTTTTTTTTCTCCAGATCAGCTGCATCATCCCTATTTCTTTCACAAACATCAGAAACAACTTTTACTGTATCTTTCATGCCACAGAAAAAAAAAATGATGGACAACAAAGTGTACAACTACCATTATCTGCTGTCAATCTCACACTTCCACAACCATCACCACCAACATCTCCATGACTGCTCCCACCTTCCTTCCAATTACCCTCATAAATCTAGTAATAATCACAGGAAGTCTTTCAGGATGGTGACAGAGAAGCAAATGACAGTCAGCTGCACCTAAAGCTGCCATACACCACAGACAGCTCACCAGCATCTTTCAGAGTACTGAAGACATTGCGGAGCACTGACAGCCTCATGCTGCAGGTGTTGTTGAATCCGTTCAGGTGAGGGAAAGGTAAGGTGCTGGTCTCTGCTCTGTTCCGTAGCAAGTACTGTACATAACAGACAAACATCCATAGTTTTACCTACACTTTAAAGCAAAACCTCACTGAAAGCCACAGACATTTAGTTAGAGTGGAAAAGACAATGCAAAGTGAAAAATTACTAAAGACAGAGTGATGATACACCTGCAGGATTCACACTTTATTTCAACGAAGGTGAAGTCAAGTCTTACAGACTGATACATGAAAGTGAACACTGAGACTATCACATTTCCTGTTGAGAGTAAAGACTTTCCTGCTGTTGCCAGAGTCAGACTTTCCTCCACCTTAACTCAGAGATTAGAACTAACTCTTTCCTTCATTTCATCACAGTTCATGTCCACTGATATGTAGTTAAAAGAATGAGAAAAACTTTTACTTGAAACAAACTCCTTTTGGAGCCTGGATACTGAAAACTAACACAGAACATGCCAAACTCTTCGATAAATGAACCTTAATTACACACAAATGTAAATGATAATACCTTTTTTCAAAAGATGCATTAAATAACAATTAAGAAAACTAAAACGATTTTATGAATGAAAGTTATTTTCAAGGCCCCCAGACATCAAAGTGTCATTGCATGACAAAGAACTCTTCCACGTGACTACAGAGAAAAAGTGAAAACCGATAGTTCCCTGCGCCTCTACCTTCATAATGTTCTCACTATACTGAGTGAAGAAGGTGCAGCAGAAGACAGAGTGGCCGACTAAGCACAAAAAATTTTTCCCAACACTCATACCTTGAGTATCTTTTCTCCATGCTGAGCAATGGGGTTGGTGTCCCCAGCGTACACGTCAACAAATCCTGGCAGGAGGGAGCAGGCCTGCAGCATGCGGATGTTCTTGCCCAGCTCTCCCATGGTGTTGGGGCCTGTATAGGTCGTCACTGCATCCAGCATTGTCACCACCTCCGCCGTTCCATTACCATCTGTGTCGAACGGCTGAAATGCCTAGAGAGGGACACACAAACTGTGTCAGCAGCTGTATGTTGGAAATAACTGCAACAATCACCATCACCATCGTCATGTTTTTATGCCTGTAAAAGGGCACATGAAACTGTCAGCAGCAGCAATGCTGAAAACAGCAGCAACAACAATCATCATCACCATCATAACTGTTTCTGTAAACAGTGTCATGATTTTGTTACTCTGAAGTCTCAAACTCAACTGGTTAAATATGAGTTGAATATGTGTTCATTGCGGGAGACCACTCCTGTATTCCTGTTGGTATAAGGCAGAGTTAGCTCTCCATTCTCCATTTCGATTTTCTTTTTTTTAGATTCCTGATGAATAGCGTGTTCCATGCCTAGTAGATATAAGGCAATTGCTTGGACAAGTAAGTATGAAGAAAAGTGTTCTACACCAAAGTCGTTATTTTTACCCAACTTTGCGTTAACTGCACTGACTGAAACAAAAGGTTATACTGCGCCAAACTAACACTCCATTCCATTTCAACTTTGGGTGACACTTTGTTCCTACATTCACCACCTACATTTGTCATCTTAACATTTTTGTCAATTTTTCTAAAGTGATCAGCAACATAGCTTTGAGCAGCCTTCTGAAAGTTTGAAAACTATTGTACAGGCAAAACTGCCTCTTTAATGAATTCAACTTTATTCTCTTCCTTTGAAAAAGAAATGTTTTAGGCGGATCTGCATGACAGGTTGAAGAAACGTGGTATGCTGGAAAGGACAGTTGAAGGGAAACTCACCTTGATGGCTTCCTCTCTGGACACGCCCTTGGCCATCAACATACTGCAGAACTGGGCCAATGTCACAGACTCCTGCAGTAGGAAAAAAAAGGATTCCCACTGCATCAACTACACAATCCAGGCAATATGACTGGTCACATTATCACTCACTTCATGACGGTTCACTCTATAACATTTTGCAAACCAGTTTTCAAAGCACTGCAATTGTTTTGTGTCTTGAATATCATTTCCCTCGATTCATCACTTCAAATCCAAGTTCTACTGGTTGCACTGCCAACATCTACACATTTACCTACGCTGTAACAAAACGTTTATGCACATCATATATACTTTCATATTTACACACATTTATTGTAACTAAGTCAAACTGAGCCCACTAGCCAACATGTTAACAGAAAAGCAAACAAATTTAACAAAGAAATGAAAATACAGAAGCCATGTATTTCACTTTTCTTTTTCTTCTACAGGCTATATCTGGATGGTCCCCCTTTCATGATGTAAATAATGAATTTCATATAGTTTGTTGCCCTACACACACACACACACACACACACACACACACACACACACACACACAGAATATGAGGATAGTTTGCATGCTTTCAAGCTACCCATTACATTTTTTTTCTGGATTCCATTTTTTGCATTATGAGGCAGAAGAAACCATAAACAGAAAACTGAATATATTTCAGCACAATGGTTTTGTATGACAGGAAAACAGACTTACCTCCAGACGTTCCATTCTGTCTCGAAGCCAGCGTATAATCAAACTGTGGTGTTGGTGAATGACATTCTCAGGAATCCACTCCCTGCATGACAAAGCTCTTCACTGGCACCTAATGTTTTCACCGCTGTTTCTTTCATGGTGTCCACGAACTGAACAACATTCTATTTTCATATCATGTTTACCTTCAATAACTTTTTTTTTTCATCTTTGTATCAGTAGTGGATATCTTGTACACTGTATAACCTTTCACAGTTGTAGAACTTCAACATGACTCCAGTAAATCATATTCATCTTTGATTGCGCTTTCTTTGATGCATGGACAAAGTTTCCTGGTTGAACTGCAGATGAGAAGGCTGACAAATTTTCTATATTTATGCGATCACATTTTCATTTTATCTCACTGATAACTTTTCGTCAGTGCATTATGGATCTATTGTCCATGAATGCAGTGTCATCAGTGGTTTTCCTCAGAAAATTATCTTAGGACCCACTTTGTTCATGCAGACTTCAACAGTGATATACCAGACACTTTTAACTATTAAAGACGAAATTCACCAGTAACTCTGTTAATAAATATACAACTGTTTTTTTTTCTTTTTTTCTTTAAATGATGGCAGTAAATCAAATCACAAGAATGCTTTGACAAATTTGTGTGGTATCCAGTGATTAATAATTCAAATTTAACACAGAAAATTTAACATGGAAAATTTCAAACTACCACATACTGTCACTATAATACTACCAACAATTACAAATATATCACTGACCCCCATGATCTACTACCCACAGAATGGATAAAGATTTGGGTTTCATGGCTGCCAACTATTTGACTCCAAATCAAAATATCAATCATCTAAAAGGCGGACAGAATTTCTCCGACGATGCACAATGCGTCCAGTTCAAAGCTAAAGACATTACAGTACCATTCTGTAATATGTTGTTTAAAGTTACTCAAATTACCCAGCTTTGAATACTGAAGAGCAAAAGGCAATATGATTAAAATTTTCAAAATCCTCCGTTGTCCACAGCTATATTAATTATGATAAAGCCACAAAGTAACAAAAAAAAAAAAAATCTAGTATGTTCTCAGTGCACAGTTCCAACACTAGAAGATGTCCAATGAAATGTCATTTGAAATCCCTCAAAAACAAAACAAAACAAAACAAAACAAAAGCAATCACCACCTTAATACACCTTAATTCACCTTAATACACACATTTCTTTCATTAATAATTTTTCTCTTTTTGGCAACTCCTTACCATGCGATAGATGGCAGGAATACTCACTTTAAAAACTGAATAAACCCTTACAAAGAATGTTGCTTCTTGACAAATTCTAATACTGGTTGCACTGACCAAAATCATTATCATAAAAAAAAGAAAGCATGAAGAATTTAAAGGCTTGCATACCGATATGCTTTAACACTGTCAAAACATAAGGGTACACACAATAAAAAGAATATCTTAAGTCAACTGATCATAGCAGAAGTAGTTTCAACTGTCCAACTGTGATGCCATGATTAAAATGACTGATCAAAATTAGAAGCAAATATTTTCTGCTTTACACCGAATATTTCCCATACTTTATTTTTGCAGCCACTGTTCGGAGAGAAGTAGGATCACTGAACAAAGAGTGAATGTCTGTTGTGACATTTCCATCTTTGTCTCCTGAAAACACACACACAGACACAGACACACACACATACTCACAAGCATGCACAACCACATGCACATGTACTCACACACACACGCATGCATGCACGTATACACACACAAGCACACACTCACACATGCACATGTGCACGCACACACACACAGACATGCACAATAATTAGACACACATACATTTACTCTCTATAAACAAAAAAAAAAGCTACTATGCATTGACTGTAAATTAAAAACATTCCTCTTCCCCCACCTCACCCTTCCCCTTACCCTCCATCACCCTTCCTCCTTAAACACACAAACTTAACCCTTCTCAAGTTGGCACAGATCTTGGCTATAAAGATCCCAGGTACCTTCAAGAATATCTCACGGGTATATTTTGAGATTTTAAGAACAGACGCACAGGACAACTGAAATACTACAGCAGACATTGAAAAACTACTGAAGTACCTGAAACAGAAAGATAGAGAGTGAGAGAGAGAGACAGAGAGGGAACGAACAAGGGAGAGTTTGACCTCTTTGAGTGACTGTCATTGAGCCAGAACTGTGTATGCATCATACCTCCAAAGGAAAAAAAAAAAATCATAACATCCTCAATTAGAAACAATCAGTGCCTCAAGTTGAGTCTTTACTGGATATAGCTGCTTTCCAACAATATTTGAGGAGATTTCCTCAAAGATGACTTATTTTTTTCAATATTCAAGGGGATTTAATGTCTTGAAGAGATGTTACAAAACTCGAGCTGTAAAACCCACTTCACACATTACAAAATGTCCCTTGCATTTTTGGACAGAGGCCTATTGTTAGGAAAACAATGGTACAAGACTTTTGGTCAACATCCCTCTATGATGATTAATAATCACCTTCCTGAAAAGTGTCTGTTTTTGTTACAAAGTTCTTCATACATCTGAGCACCACCATTACTGACAAACTCTGGACATTAACTTCAACAGACACACTGAAACAAACCTGCAAATCTGTTGCATTCACCATGCTGACAAAGATAGTAGGTTATGGATTGCACAGCGTATAATTAGCATTATGATTATATAGTCACTCAGAACACTTTAATCACACTGCTCTATACAGGACAAATAGAAAATAGGACAGAATGATTGAAAATCAAAATACATATTTAAAGCCACCAACTGCCAGCATTCACAATAGACTCAGCTCTCATCTCTCTCTCTCTCTCTTTCTCTGTTTTCTTTGTGTTCTGCATAACTGCCTGCTCTACAATGTAAACTTACACAACAGTTACAGAGTAAATCAATATATCAAAGTATTTGAAATTCATAAATCCAGCAAGTTCACCCATGTAGTGAACTGTGATTCCTTTCTCCACCCTGGTTACTACTGAATACCATCAGTCACTGTATGAACACTAAAATCATGAGAGTCAAAATAATACAAACTAAAGCACTCAGACCATTTAACCCTGATGCTATCAAACTTCTCTTATTAACATCAGCGGATTACCTTATGGACATTTCTCCTATCATGTCCAACTCTAAAATTCCTTGTCAATAGGTAACTAGATTTGAAAAAAAAAAACAACAACAAAAAAAAACACTGCTTCAATACTCTGCATCATGTACAAAAATATGATGAAAACAAATACAACTGAGTTCCTTGCCTTCCATTTCCGTGTCAGAGAAGCCGTCATCCATCTGCAATGACACAAACACAAATTGAAAGGATAGTCACAGTTAATAACAATCACACGTACAGATATAATGTGCAATCTGGATTGATACAAACACACAGACATCTAATTACCAACATATATTTGCACTGTGAGTAACAAAACAAAAAAGATGTTTGAAAATCAGCTATAACAATAAATAAATAAAGAAGAAAGAAATGAAAGAGGAGTATAAAGGAAGAAAAACAGATCTCAAAGCTGATGTTTCGGGTGGGGAAGAGGTGGGGGGGGGGGGGGGGGGGGGGGGGGGGGGAGGCGGGAGGGGAGGCAGAAGGAAGGGGAGGGAGGAGGGAGGAAGGGAGATGAGGAAATGAGAAGGGAAGAAATGGAAAGAATCTTTTCACTTTTCACAAGCACTAAACAAAAAACAACAAGCAAAATTGCAAGTTAATGCTGACTCAATCAATGGACCATAAATGAGAATATCAACAATATCACCATTATCAATTCAACAATCCATCTGGACAATTAAAAAAGAAGGGGTGGGGTGGGGTGGGTGATGGGAAAAAAAAAGGGGGGGGGGGGGGGGGGGGGGGATGCAGAGAGAGGGAAGGATGAGAAGGGGGTAGCAGAGAGTGGGATCAAAATTGTTTTCTTGCTCTTGTAGAAAATGACTACTTTTTCACATTGCCATTATCCATTTGAAGGCCACCAGGGAGAGTCCTGTACTTTGTGCATGCTCTATGTTTCTCCTTTGTGATATATCCAAAAAAGACATTTGTCAAAAATTCGCTTCTTTCATATTGTGTACTGAATAAGCATTACTGGTTTACATTGCCTGCTTTTTGTGTGTTAATCTGAACTTTGGCTGATTTCTACAGATGTTTACAGCATCTGAAACTGGAGACATATCTTTGAAAAATATATGTGCTATAATAAATGTACATCAAAGTGATACATAGAAAAAAAAAATGAGCACAGCCTCAGGACTGAGCAGAAGTTCATGTAAATTTTGTGTACTGCAGCTGATCACTCTTGCTCATGGCATGCAAATACTAAGAAAGGGACCATGCTCTCAATCCAATGCAGAGAGTGAGCAATATTCATGCTTATTGATGTACTGTTCTTCACCAACATTTGTGCTTGATCTGCAGCAGCCTTTCTTTCTCTCTCTCTGTACATTGTCATTGTATTTGAAAATTCTCACATCATATGAATCTACCAATACTGGAGTAAAACTTTGTGAAAGATACAAGTTTTTTACCATCAAATTTGACAAATACATATATATGCTCTCTCTTGAAGGTCTCACATCACATGCAATCGGGCAGTAACCTCTGCTGAAACTGGAAATCACACTCTGACAAACATGGAAACAACTGAACAATCAACACATACAAAAAAAGAAAAAAAAAAAAGAAAAAAATTGATAAGACAAACACTAGAATTATAGCAATCGGCTCGTAATACCACAATGTCAACGTCAATGAAAAGGCCAACTGATTTTTCAAAAAACTGATTTTTCAAAAGAAACAATTTTACCTACTTTTCTTCCCCTGCCTGTCTGTCCTCTCCCCTTCCTTGGCCTCCAAGCCCATCACTAACACTAGTTATCAGCATTGCCCATGACGGAAAGTAATGCGGATCATGTCATGCATGCATTAGACTGCTACACACAAAATATGTATTAATGTTTTAAGATGTGTGCGTACTTGTAGTTACACATTTCTTTCTATCCTTTCTTCTATAATTATAACAGGATCGTAGTGGCAATACTGAAGATTTTCACTCAGCTGCTTGCAGCTCATACATGGCTATGCTGGAAACATCCTGTGGTAGTTCTAGCTCCCATCAGTTCACTGGAAGCTATCAACCTGATCAGATTATAATGGGTCCACCCACAGGACAGTGAGCCGAGAAGAAACTGAACTGTTGCAGACTCACTTTGGCAGTGTTCAAAATCATGTGTTCTAAACCCTCTTTACAAATGTGATTTACATGGACCTATGGCTTGTAGTTGTAGAACCATGACCACAGATGTTGACAATTTGGGACAAAAAAAGTCAGGCAATACTGATATTTGATGCGTAAGGCAGTTTGCTATAAAAAAAAAAAAAAAGACAAAAAAAAAAACAACCAAAAAAAAAAACATAAACAGAAAAAATCTGAGACAACAGAGGATATGGGGCATGGACAAGTAAGAAGATGGTAAAGATGGCAGCTGTTCGTCATGTACGGCCTTGAATGCATGTAGTCTTTGTTGAAATTTGGCATGCTGAAATTCAACTTTTTAAACAACAGATAAAAATTGGATAAATTCACTTCATTAATGTTCAATTGCTGTTTTCAAAAGTTAAATTTTGAATCATTAACTGACAGAACACTATAACATCATTCTACCTTCACAGATTGTTTCAATGTATATGAAAATAATTAAAAATCTAGTGGGTGGTCATTATTTCCCTTCATGTGCTTGCTCCTTATTTTTTCTTTCCACCACATTTTTACACACTTCATATGGAAAAGTAGAAGAATGAATACAATGACACAAACATGTTTGCTTTCACTCTTTCCAGAAAAGCTTCGTGGTTGGAACCATTCAGTTAGAAACAGTTTCACATTAAATGCCCCAAACAGGGGTTTTGAAACTTCCTATTTCTGGAATGACAGCTCATTTCCACAATGACATTCTCAGTTCTAACCTTTCTCCTGTGCTCACGAGTAGTTACAGATTTAGTGATTAACAGATGTGTTCAGTGCATTTCATGTTGGCATCTAACCCAGTCTCTTGATAAATTAGAATAGGAAATGAGATTTTTCTCCCCATCTAATTCAGTGCTTAGCTGACCATCATCAAATCATCTTTTAAAATGTAATTTCCTGACATTTTATAATTTTTTTTTTTTTTTTTTTTTTTAAACTGACCTGTATACAGACAGACCATCTGTGGAAAATATACAGGAGCAAACTGACATCACTGAATGAGTTTAATATCGCTGTTTATCAGACAATAGATTATAAAATATAACACTCTCTGTTCTGTGTGCTCATGTCAGTTCTGCCAGGCGTAAGAGCATTCGTTTGGAGTAATGGCCTGTAATTATGTCATTGTGGAGCAAGAATTATGCTACTTGTCAGTTCTTTACTGTATACAATACTGTTCCCTGCCTCCTTGTGTAACACAGATCAAGGATTTTACCCATCTGAATTTTATTTATATTATATGGATTAAAAATTGACATGGGGTAGAGTGAAAATCTGTCCTTTTTCTTAAAAAAAAAAAAAAAAAAAAAAAAAAATAAAAATTAATATGTGCATGAATCAGGGAGCAAACTGTCACTGGAACAAAGTAAAGTATAAGAAACTTAGCATTTCTGGAGCTGAAAGACCCTCAAAGTTTGACACTAAAGTTATATTGTTACATGGCTCAGCCAACCACACAGGCTGCATTTGGACTGTTTTTGACAAAGTTTTTGCAAGCAAGAATTCTTTCTGTCAAAGACTGGGTTAAGGTAAGGTTTAAATCCCATAGCCTTAAGGCCACATTGGCAGTGAACTATCAGAGATACACCGTGTCTGTACACAGCATGGTGGAAGACTGGCCAGTTCTTTTCCTTAAGCCACCTTTATCATCCCCTGTGGGCAGACAGAGAGGGTTTCCAGCAGAAAAGAATGGAAAAAAAAAAAAAAAAAAAAACACTCTACAAGTGTTTCAAAACGCAAGACATCAGTTCTGCAGGCAAACACACTACCATGACAACTTGCCTCCCTATCAGTCTATGACTAAGCCTTGAGTGAGTTTATTTAGAAAATATGCTACCTGTTCAATGAAAACAATAAACACGCACAAACTGTCATATCTGGACCACTTAGCAGCAAATTTTGATGGGGAAGTAGTTTACAAATAGAAATTATCCATTTCCTCATCCTGTATAAGTGACCACAGTTATCATGCTGAATACTGGCTTGGTGGCCTCTAAACTCCATGAGTACCAGAATGGGCTTTGAATTTCCATTATACTCTGCACTTGTCTTACGATAAACTTCTATTTTACCCTTCTTTATTCGGGGCCTTGTATCATGTTTTGATGTAAACATGTCTCATCTATCTCACCCACCCAGTTGTACTTTCGAATGCACTGACATGTTCTTGGACATTCACATTCAACTTCTATAAATTTCTATCATTTCAAGTCAGATTTTAAAATCTGTGGGTTCTCAAAATACTTTTAACTTTTATTTCACTCAGAGGCTTACACTTTACATAGTGATTTGACATTCACATCGATAAATTTGATTATTCTCGTCTGATAGTCGACTCACTTTGTTAACATGTGTACAGAATGGTCTGCTACAAACAAAACGTGAACAAAAACAACAACCACCACTGGTAATACAGGTGGGAAGTTATAGGCCAGAAGACAAGCTGCTTATTCATACTGCCTGTGATATCAACTTCAAACGTTTATGTCTATGACCTAGAAGTTTCACTATCGAGTTTAATCAGTGATTAGAATACTTAGAACACCTAACATCGGGTGTGACAGTCCTGAAATTTCTGACCTCTTTGTATTCTACCCTCCCTTCATCTTCACTGTCACTGCTGCTTGCTGAATTCCCCATCTGCGACAATTCGATTGATTAAACGGCTATCTGCATAGCCATCGTTGTACGGAATATAGACGACTTCTCACAGCTCCTTTCGCAGTAACTCCTCTGCTTTCGGAAACAGACTAGCCTGGTCTCAAATATTTCCTTATGCAAGAAAAAGAGTGCATTCAGGGAGAAAAGACCGACCGGTGTCTCAAGTAAAAAATGTTTCCAAGTCAATTGTACCCTAGGGCATTTGTCGTTGTCCTCCCCAAAAAAAGCATGCAGCTCTGCCCTTTCCTATGCTTCCTTCTATTCCAAATGATAGTGTAAAAATTTCTTAAGGAACAGAACAAAACATTTTGCAAATTAATGTTGGCTGTGGGTATTTGTTTAAACAAAATCAGGTTTCAGGTTCAGGTTCAAATTTAGGGGCGATGATTATTTCATATTAGCATCGCTGCTTTACATGCCCCTTCTAAGTGTGTTCTTTCATTTGTCAGGTCCACAGCGAGCCCAGTTTTTATTTTCGACGATATAAGTCGAACATGATGTCAGTAATTGCTTTATGCTTATCGATAAGATTTTTAAGAGTTAGTATTTGGTGCACGTTTGATGTTCAGAGTTAATTTATTCATATTGATGCTATCCTCTGGGTGAAGGAACATTTCCTTATATTAGTATTAAATTGCTGTATTTGTACTTTGTCACAACTGTTACGGGTTATATTGGTTAGTGCATGTTTTTTTAAAAAAAGTGTTTGATAAATATCATCTAGGTTACTGAAAATTTTAAAAGTTTGGATTAGATCTTCTCTTATCCTTCTGGCTTTGAGGGATGGCAACCTTAGGTACCTTAATCTATCTTCATATGAATAATCACATATGTCCGGTATTCGCTTAGTTGCTCTCTTCTCCGCACCTTTTCTATTTCTATTGACTGCCTTTTTAATCTTGGATACCATATCACATTGCCATGTTCAAGAATCGGTCTCACCATTGCCGTATATAGTCTAAGTAAAGTATCTTTGTCCATGCATGTAAAAGTTCTCATAATAATACCAATCATCTGCATGGCTTTCTTGACGGTCTGTGCAATGTGTCTGTCAAAAAGTAAGTCTTCATCAAATATGACCCCCAAGTCTTTTTCCTCTTCACAACACGTTATTTGAAACTTCTTGATCCCCAGTTTTTCATACTGTAATTTAATTTAGGGTTTCTGTTGCCTATATGTAATACTTTGCATTTGGATGCGTTGAAGTACAAATTCCATGTGTTAGACTAGTTAATGAGGAGATCAATGTCGTCTTGCATTGTAAGGTGTTTGGACGGTGAATTGTACAACTTGGTATCATCAGCAAAGATCTTGCATGTGCTTTTTAACCCGTCTGGTAAGTCATTTATAAACATTGTAAATAATATAGGTCCCAGTAAGCGGCCTTGGGGATTCCACTGATGACATTAGCATTACTAGAAACAGAAGAGCCAACTCCAGCATTCTGAATTCTATCTCTCAAGAAATGTTCAATCCAATCTAAAACTTTCCCAGTATACCATCCGATTTAAGTTTACTACGTAGTCTGGCATGTGGGACAGAATCGAAGGCTTTACGAAAGTCCAGATACAAAACGTCAATGCTATCTCCACTATCCATTAACTTAGTAAAGTCTTCCATGTGTAGTTTCCAGGGTCGGTTCTTGTTCCCTTTTTAACAATGGGTATTACTGTTGCAGTTTTTCCAGTCGCGAGGTAGAGTTCCTTGCTCCATAGATTTATTAAAAAGGATACTAAAAGGCTTTGCTAGTTCTGTGCTTAGTTCCTTTAAAACGCGAGATGGAATATATATAGCTGGTTCTTGCGCTTTATTTGGATTTAGATTATCAAGTTTCTTTTTAACCAGTTCCGGGGTAATAGTTACATCATAAACAGCTTTACCACTAGATTTACATTTTGGTATTACGTCTGGTATGTCGATTCTATCCCCTAGTGTAAACACACTGGCAAAAAAAAGTGTTTAAAATCTTGGCTTTGTCTTCATCCTTTGTCTCTATATTTCCATCTTGTGATTTCAAAGGACTGATTCCTACTCTTGCCTTTGTTTTTCACTGCACATATTCAAAAAAAAACTTTGGATTTGTTTTGCATTCTCTCTTGCTAAATTTTGCTCGAATTCCATTTTAGTTTTTTCTGATTTGTCAATCAAAACCTCCATTAACTTTTCAGATTTTGTTTTCATATTATCACAACAAAATGCTGCTACATCTTATGTCACTATTCACACACCTGCCAATATCGGCAAGAGCAAACCAGACTACCAGCAACCACCGTGTATACTTTTCATTTACTAATAGGACTACGGGAAAACCCTCTGTGGAGGGATTGACAGCATGTCTTCAGAAAAGAAGCCCATCTCATACGCATGTTTCAGCCCTGAACTCCTCGCACTCTAAGTGGGCCGGGATACATTCATATCATGACTCCCAGATGCCCCTCTGCAGTCAAAGGTTTTGACTCTTCCATAATATCCTGAATGCTGAGCTGAGCGCTATAAGGCTGAGCAATGCCGGGATGTCTCTTGTGTTTTCTTTGGCAGTACCAACCGCATGTTACTAACCAATGAGCAATCTCCTTAAGCCTCCATGTGTACTTTCCTTTGGTTTGCTCTGTGGTGCATGAGCACAGGGCATGTTCCACCATTTGTTTGCTCTGCATAGTGGGCACGCAGGTTTAACTGATTTCTTCCAGTTCATCGAAGGTTGGGTGTAATCAACAGATGAAAAGATGAAGCTGATCCTAGTCGGGGTAACATGCTGTATGTCATCTCTACTGGGACTTCTCTGAAGTGCGTTTCCCAAACGTAATCATTGCCTCTCGCTGGACTATTTTCTGAATTTTCTTGGTTTCTTTCTCTTTCTTCAACTCCTTTATTGTCATGTTTCTCTTTGCTTTCCCACTCTCTGGCTGCTGATTTTTGTGTGCATCCTTGTATTTTCACTGGTCTTGTGGTTTTCCTTTGCCACTGGCTCCTGGCCAAACTTTCTATTTTCTAAACAAATCTTAAATAAATGTCAGCGAACCGCCCAGAGAAATGTGGACAAACGAGTCACAAGACAACACACAACGCGTTTCGACCTCTTAGGTCTTCCTCAGGTGAAACAAAGGCGAACAAAATAACGAAAATGCACTTAGCTTTGATCGCTTCAGATTGCTTCTGAATTCAGCGCTGAACTCAGAAGCAATCTGAAGCGATCAAAGCTAAGTGCATTTTCGTTATTTTGTTCGTCTTTGTTTCAC
Source organism: Conus betulinus (assembly GCA_016801955.1). NCBI lineage: Eukaryota > Metazoa > Mollusca > Gastropoda > Neogastropoda > Conidae > Conus > Conus betulinus. Next base: position 171,373 of record JADBJO010002690.1, on the reverse strand, counting down.
CTGAGGAAGACCTAAGAGGTCGAAACGCGTTGTTGTGTGTTGTCTTGTGACTCGTTTGTCCACGTTTCTCTGGGCGGTTCGCTGACATTTATTTAAGATTTGTTTAGATTTCCGCCTGCAGTCGTTTCACTTTGCAACTATTTCTATTTTCTGCTTGTCAACAATCTGGTTTGGATTAATCTCACAACCTTGTCTCCCAATTGAGTCCACAAGTATGGATCAGAGCATTGAGCATTGCTCTTCACACTTTGCACTCTTCAAGAATGAATTTCAGTGGCAGCTTCAGATCTGGTTGGTGACAGTAGAGTGCAACATCAGTAAGACCAGTCAGGACTGTTCAGGACAGGGAAAATCATGATGATATTGCTTAAGTGAATTAAGTGTGATGCATAAGTCGGGTTTAACACACCAAGGTTATCTGTGCACTCATACATGCATGTGCACTCATGCACCCACCAAACATTCCACTCTCACTGGGAATAGCGTGTCATGCATTAGCTTCTCTACTAACAAGACTGTGAACAATAAACATAGTTTATACTTATAATATGCACATGAAGAATCCAATTGCAAAAAAAAAAAAAGCGTATAATCAAAACACAATAGATCGTTACTGTCTAATCCCGGGCTATATGCCATAATAGGCTTCTTATCTGGCAAGGTTTCCACACATACATATACTTGCACACCACACCACAGTTCTAAAACAAGCTACTGTAAAATGCCCAGAACCGGGTGATGGTGATGCTTGAGTTGTCTGGTCTATGGTCATCTGGGGACTCTTCTTTGACGCAGATGTCTCCCCCCCCCCCCCCCCCCCCCCCCCCCTCACCTCCCCTGGGTTTGGGACCTCATCTTCGCTTCTTAGTATGTCTGTGATGCATGTTCCTGCAGTAAAGATCTTGCTTCCATTTCAGTCATCCAGACCACATTCTCCTAAACCCAGATCTGATGATTTTTCTCTCTCTCTTGTTGTGTTGTTGTTCTCTGTAATCGTTCTCCATCCTTCGTTCAGTTTATATAGGGATTACAAACAATATCCCTTGGGCCATGCCTTTAATTATCCACGTTGCCTCTCTATCACTATTTTCACACCCTCAACGAATCCCTTTCTTCCACACATCAGCATTCATGCGCATTTGCTACATAAAAGCCTAAACAAATGACCACATTTCGCCCAATGGATATCAAAAAGTCAGCAACTCCTGAGTTCACTTTCAGACAGTAATCATCCCCTAAAAAGCCACGACCCCATCGTCCACATGTATTCAGACCAGTCTGACAATAGCATCAACGCTGCGCCTTACAGCAATGCCAGCTAAAAAAGCAAAAGACTTCTAGTGCTCAAGTAAATTATCATGGGTTCAGTCTGTTTACCTTCACTGAACAAACTCCAGCTTATTGAGCGTCGACTTCTAGTGCTCAAGTAAATTATCATGGGTTCAGTCTGTTTACCTTCACTGAACAAACGTCAGCTTATTGAGCGTCGAGTTCCATACTGATACTCCGAAGTCTGAGTGGAGAATTTGCTTCTCCTTGACTATCAAAGAAAGGTTCGAACTCGGGAGTTCTCCCCGCCTCCGATGATTGCTGTCACCTGCCAATGATTAATTGTCAGCTTAGACCACCTTCGCTCAGCTCGAAGATCTGTTCTGGTCCTAATGCCAATTGGCAATTATCCTCTTCTCTGCCGCGCTGGAAACTGATGTCAGTTAAACTGCTTAAAGCCCCCTGACAAGGACATCAACCCGTTTCCTTGTGCGCCTTCTGATTTTGGCTTCCATTGATCCCCATTATGTCAGTGTGAATATTACATTCAGTAACGGCCACATAAAGGATCAGCATAACTGCAGGCACCAAACAAAGATTTGCTAGGGAGGTCACACTGCCATCTTCCAGGCCTCTTATGGTACTTCTGTCATTGTTGGAATGGCTTGGCTGGCTGCATTGAATATAATTACTGTTTTTTTCCTTCTCGAAGTAGACGTTACATGATTTTTTTGGTTTGAAGGTCATCCAGACAAGCGTCTAACCTTTCCAACAGCTTCAGAATTTTGCGTGTGTCATCTTCCTTGGTGGTAAATACTGTTACGTCATCCATAAAATTAGAAAGGGTATTTGGTATAATTTTTTTTTTAGATGTACTGAAAACGTATGGCTCATTACCACCTTCAAGATGACATTCATTGCCAACACAATGTGATGGAGAATTGCCAATTATCATCACTCAAGACCTCAACTGTGCACCTACAGTAAATTTTGCTTTCTGCGAAGAACTCTGAAAATGGGCCGTAACTTTCAAAGAGACAGCCTGAAGAAACCCAAGTGGGACCCATACAGGAGTATGCTTTGCATGGCTGAGACTCCAGCGGCCTTCAGTGTCAAGACATCAGCAGGATTGAGAAAGTGCATGTGCCAGATCATGAATCGATTAACACATCCAAACGTTCAGAATGGGCGAAAACGTTTGGACGACTACATTGGATCTCACTGAAACATCAGAGGCGTTTCGCGAGGTTGGCAGTTAACCTTGACATTGATCTTGATCTTGATTCAGTTGTGCTGACAAGACCTACTAGTCTAGTACCTGCGGGAAAAAGAACTGAGGAAAGCACTATCTTAAAAAAAAAAAAAAAAAAAAAGTCACGGACATTTTTTTCTCTCCAACTACACCTCGCCGGCTGCCGTTGTATTCCACGGAAATGCATCCCGACTGACACAGTCCTATATATATCCTTCAACAACACTACTTGTCAGAGGGAATCCATCTGATTGGCTGCTGACTGTAGTTTACATCAGACACAGCCTTCTTAAATGTTTTCACGATGGATAGCCTGTTGACGATTTTATTTTTAAGCCTTCAAAGTTAAGATCAACTTCTTTATTTCACCTTCGGACCAATATTATGAAGTTAACCTGACCTGACTTTCTTTCTGCCTCCCACCATTTCTGCCCTCCTTCCTTCATCCCTTCTACCACGTACCTGCCCATACTTATCACCGTATCATTATCTGTGCTCTTCCTGACCGCTCCCCTTTCCAAGTACAGGTCTGTCATCACTCCGTTCCAGAATGTTGGCGATATTCATCTGTGGAGCAAGCTCCGTTACGTCAGAATAAATCATTCTCCACAGCTAAATCGATCCCTTCGAACAGAGGACGTCAATACTGTTTTCTTCGGTGTCATGAGGAAAAATCGGTAGTAACATCGACATGTTTTTAAATGTTTTCTGATTTCTAGTCTTCAGTCAAAGACAAAGTTACTAATTTTCGCCTCAAAGATTAAGTGGATTATAAAGGATGAGGCAAAGTCGAATTCCTGATGTGTAAACTTTCTCCTTCTACATGTTTAACGCCAGCTCTCTATGTTGATTATTTGTATAATAAGGCCAGCTATGAACATACGTGTGGGGGTCCACTGATGTACCAAACAGGTAAAGTTCTTGCGATTGACAGCAGACATGGTGCTCTTTTATTATTGAAGCTAAGTCAGTTAAGCTGCGGTCGTGTCAGGTGGGCCACATTAGGGCTGTATTCAAGTTAAAAATAGACCCACATTTACACACAAACTATAGTTTAAAAAAGGAGGCAAAAAATTAACAGTAATTCCGTCCTAAAACATATTGATCTAAGACAAAATTATACATTGGAGGGAGAATCATCAGACTTGTTCATCATTGATCTTGATAGCCCAACGCGTTCGTTGAATCAAACAACCTTCAAAATTGAATACAGAGCCTGATAGTAGGTGGGAAACAAAGAAAAAGCAAACTCACTGGAGAATTAATCAGCGGCAGAGGAGATACCCCCTACCTGAATTCGAACCCACAACTCTAAGATGGTCAGGCGCCTCAAAGCCGAGTCGTCTTATGATATAGCCTACCCTTTACAAGACACCCGTTATAAGCTTAGAAATTTAAACCTGTACGTAGTTTATCATTGTTTCTCCTCGGCCAGAAGTCTTCTCAGCTTCTCTGCTATTAGCTCTGGTCCTCTTCGTTCTTGCCAGGCAGGAATTGCAGAGTTATTTCATGAGAGTATTTTCATATCTACGCGCCCACAACCCTCTCTGCACCAATCTTCATTGTAAGGACGTTGGGAACAATAGAATCCCACAACCAGCTGGCTACACGGGGATACTTCTCAGTCTTGTAGATGTCAGCTGCGTTCATTCTGATTTCATAAGCGCCTGCATAATGTTTGGTGAAAGTAACTGGAGGACAATGTTTCAGGACTCTCAGTGCAGATTTCTTACCTTCTTTCTTTCTTTTTCCCAGTCAAGAAGGTCTGATATGCCTCCACGCATGCGCCCCCACACACTCCCTTTCAAAACTCGTCCGGTAAATTCTACTTCTTTGCATCAGTATTCCGGACCACGATTTACTGCTTCTTACATGTAGAGTGTTGTTGGTGCATGAAACTTCTGGAGGCATTCCCCCTCCCCCCCCCCCCCCCCCTCTCTCTCTCTCTCCAGCAGCAACACACGCATGCACTACACATGCACACAGTCTGGAACAGAAGAGTCACAGACAGGGTACCTCTTCTTTCCTATAATGCCTACCCTTTGTGTGTTGTAAAAATGCCAGCACATATTAAATTCAATGAATAACAGTTATTAGCATATAAGCCTCTGGTAGTTTTGAAGTGTGATGATGTCACCAAGAGAAACAACACACACACATATGGTGCCAGTGGTGGTTAACGAGAACGACCTCTAGATCTGCCAGTAAAAACGTTTACTTTCTCAAGCTCAATCAAGATCCTTCTGGCAGCACCTGTACTGTTTACATCTTGCCTGAAATTGATCGTGAGGACATAGGCTATGGAGTATGACCGCTTTGTCGTAAACTGTATTTGATTGTCACTGTTTGCATACACTGATCGTATATCATATAACATGGCATTCTCATCATGCACAGTTATAAAAATGAACTGGCCTGCAGTCAAATCCTGACAGCAAGGATCCTAGGGCCCACCTAGGTCCCAGCTAGCTCTAGCTTGACCAGGCTGGAGCTAGCTAGAACCTAGGCGGTCCCGAGGACCCTTGCTGTAAGATGGAATATAAAATTAACCTGGCAGGCTCTGTGGACAATGTCTGAAATTGTACTCCATGGCAAAGAAAACAGCCAGTGAAGACAATGTAACCACATTCTTGTGACAGCACGTAATGAAACTTGTTAGAACAAATGCTATTCATGGACCTTGGAGGAAGAAGAAGACGCAAAAACAACCCTGAGTCCACCCAACAGAAAGCGCATGGATAGCTTGAGCCTGCTTATAACCAAATCAGTCAATTAAATGTCTGATGGGACTTAGACAGAGAGAGAACGAACCTCTGGATGACTGACTTCAACCGTGCAAAGCTCCTGTTAGAAGATGTGACTTCACAGAGGATGAATTAAATGGATGGATCTTTGAGCTTATCGATGGGACACCTGATGTTGAATTCAGAGAAACTGTACCTGTCCAAAGCCTTTTGCTGTATGAATTAACAGTCTAGGTCGGCTGGCATGAATTAACAGATAAAAGTAGAACTGTGTTCTAGTTATTTTTTTGTTGTCGTACCCTGGCTAAAAGACTCCAGGGATCACCCGAACAGCTAAAGTTCTTGAGCACTATGGTACAAATGCATCAGCTGAGGATGAGAACATTACGTGTGTGACCGTTTTTGATTACCCCACCATGTGGGCAGACACACTCCTACTTCGGGGGATTTTGGAGACTGGTAATGTTATGCTAGGAGTTTGTCACAACTGAAGACAATCCCCGCATAACTATGTTATAACATTTTGGTGTAGCCTTGGTGTTCTAACCTATGTCAGTTGGCCCGAACAGCCTTAAGCCAAGGCAGAAAAGGAACTATTTAAAACACAAACAATAGAAATTTGCTCAACTGCAGTAAAAAACGAAACTACCATTATACGATTATTGTTTGTTTTGTTTGTCATCTGATGCACATGCGCACATATTTTCATTGTAACCACGTGACTCTAATAGCACGTATGATTGGTGCGTATGGAAAGCTTCAAAGTATTTACTTCAGATGAGAAAAAATGAACTAAGTGTATGTATATTTAATCTCCTAAATGAACAATGTTGCTACAGATTGAAAATCTATCGTTGCAACATTAACAAAGAGGAGACTTGTATCAACTTGTTAGTTCCCTTGAAACCGCGCACGCACAGACCAACTTCCGGCGAAACTGAAAGGAGGCCATTGGTGAAGCTGGTTAGTAGCCACCGTATTTCTTATTTTTTGGAGACTGGCTGAACATGTTATGACCGAAAAGATTCGTATATTACTGATCGTAACATTTTACCAATAGATCAAGATGATTTTAAGTGAGTCACTTTCTTTGCTTCGGTGATTTTAACCTAACTGATGATGGTTCTTAAAATCAAGACAGTGAGAGTGTGAGGTACGATTGAAGTATCACAGAACCAAATTTAGCGGATCAGCCGACTTGCACTTGGTTGTTTAATTTATTGTAAGAACATTGGTGATAGTTATTGTTATGCATGGAATTGTTTATGATTTTAAACCACCGATCGTGCTTATGTAGCCTTTAATCGTGCCAACGTGAAATTGCTGGAATGTGGAAGACATGTTTGTTGGCTCAAATCGAGGTCGTAATGGCGTGGGGTTTGTTGATCCAGGTTCGTGAAAAATGAGCGCTCGTTCTAGCATTTATTAACTCATTCGCATTTAATCGTATTGTCTATTAAATGTTTACACCATCTGTTTGACGTTAGTACATTTAAAACTGGTTAGTAACAGTGATACAGAAGATCGCAGACGGAGTAATGTAAAGAAACAAAAGGAAAGTGAAACCACGTACAACAATGGCGTCCGTTCCATGTTGGTATTACTTTCAGCTTGCTTGTATGGTTTTCCAGTAATGATTTTTTGTTTAAAGAGAACAGATATGGATTGGGAATCTTTCACAAGGCATACAGTGGGTCAAAGATTAAAAAACAAAATTGGCGTCCTCTCCTGGGAGTTTTCTACCATAGTTTTTTTTTTTTTTCTAACCTGATCAAAAGACCACTTGAGGCACAGCAATGATCCATAGGTGTTAGGGAACGCAAAGGTGGACATTTTTAGTAAGATATCCTGAAGAAACATCTTGCATAGCTCATTATCTTTACATTATTTGGTTCAATTACTGACATTTAAACATGTACAAAACTGTTTTATGGTATGGCATAGTTAGTTGATTTTAAAATCTAAAGATTTTTTGAAAGGTATGTTGATTTCAGGCAGAATTGTGGCGAATATATATGCATAAAGATGCCCTGTCATTTATGTGAATATTCAGTGATTTGAAGATGATATTTAACGAATGTTCACAACTTTTGTGTAGTGTCATTAGAAAAGAAAATCAGGTAATGAGGTATGTAAATCCGTATTGTGTTATTATTAAAAAAAAAAAAAAGTGAACTAGTATCAGTGTCCTTTGTTTTTAGAGGTGGGAAACATGGTAAACATATTTTCCTTGAGCTAAGAGCAAGAAAAGGATAATTTCTTTATAAGAGTAAAAGCTGATGGTTTCTCAAGACTCTACTGCTTTAATTTGGATAACTTTTTAATACTTTAAATTACATGATTAAAAGGTAACAAATGTTTCTTTAATGTCATTTAGTCATGAAAGAAAGACTAGAGTACGTAGACTTTGGTCTGAAATAGACAGGCAGTGTAATATCATGCCTATTAACTAAGTCTGTCAATTTGAATTTAGCAACATTACCACAGGCAACTATCGTTCAGCATATTGATCCAGAAATGAAGTATCTCTTACAGCTAAGCAGTGCATGATTATGAAAGAAAAGCTACATTTCTGTCGAATCTGTCTACAAGCAATTTGAATGAATGCTCTATAGTCTGTCGTCTATGAGTGAAACACAAGCTGTGATAAATGTCCTTCTTTCATCAAGTCAGTGAATTTTAAAAGAGAACAGGGTGTCTGCATCTTTGAGATTCTGTTTGCTGGGATATATATAATAAAAGAAGCATCCAGTACAGTGGTGTCATGTGGATACAGATGAGGATAGACCTCTATGGCATCATTTTCATCTTCTCATGTTCATTGAACATAACAGGTCTTAAATCCTGTGCCCCATGATGCCGTACTGGCACACTCACTCTGATAAAAATTGAAAAAAGAAATGGCAGTTTGATTGTTCTGCGTTCAGGTTGATGATGAAAAAAAAAATTATTTATTTCCTTCGTACAAAAAAAATTTGTTTTTAAATAATTTTTTTTCATCAACCTGAACGCTTTTGAGCTGGCATACCTATTCACATAACACACATGCAGACTAGAGGCATACAGGACAACTATGGAGACACCCCTTGTTATGTGCCTGCAGTTGTTTCCCCCATAGGAGTTTTTCTTGTACTTACATTCATACAATTATTTTACGTTATAAAAATGCCCAGACTACAGCCACGTAAAAATACTATGATCTTGCTGTATGTGAGACTTAGGATTTAGTTTCATGTTGTGTTGGTTGGCCTGAGGGTTTTTTGCTCACTTCCAGAACTTCTTAGAATAGCAATTGTGTGATGCTGGTGGCAGAAGTGTCTTCACTCTTGTCATAAAATGGCATCAAAAGAAGCAGCAGAAACTTTGAGTCAGATGTCGGTGATGAAAAAGAAAGGCAAACGAGAAAAAATACTAGCATTGGCTCAGAAAACGAGAAAACAAACAGAATGTCATTATTTGCCAGTTGTAAAGGCTGCTGAAGTACTCATGTTCGCGCGCGTCTGTGCGCGCGCACACACACACACACACACACACACACACACACACACACACACACACACACACACACACACACACACACACACACACACACTCACACACATTCACACACACGCACACATACACACACACACACACACACACACACACACACACACACACTTCACACACACACACACACACACACACACACACACACACACACACACACACACACACACACCCCCCCCCCCCCCCCCCCCCCCACATGCTAAATGGTACAGTGAATTGTGTTTGACAGATGCTTCTAACAGACAAGGGGGGGGGGGGGGGGGGGGGGGGGGGGGGGGGGGGGGACCTGTTAAATCTAACTCAGATTCCAAAATGTCTGTATCCCAGGTAATGTCTGCTTGTGTCTATTACCCCAACAAAAGCTTTGTAGGTTGGTGTTTTTGTTAAGTTTTCAGTTTTTACTCCATTTTGGTTTCAACTTTTCAACTAAAGTATGTATCTTTTTTTATTTTTTTCTCACTTTGATATTCACAGAACATAACAGATTGGATTACATTCACAAAACATCAGTCAAACCACTTGTGATTCAGCTTTTTTTTTTTTGTGTAAAAATATGCATTTGTATTCAGCTGAGACAGGGGATGTGTCAAAACCATGATTTAAGTCAATGAAAATAGTATGTGAGGAGTTCATTCGCTGGAATGCCGCTACGTTGATAACACTGACAGCATCCATTATAATTATTCTGAAAATTGGGGTTCTATGTCAAGGGGTACATTGAGGCCTAGGTAGATCGAGGGTGGGGGGGGGGGGGGGGGGGGGGGGGGGGGGGGGGGGGATAGCAGTTACCTTCATTGTGAAAGGTTTGCTGTTTATGTCTCTCCACACTAAGCATTTATTTGATATAAATTGCTTCTTGTTGCTTCAGTTAACTCAAAACTGGACACATACACCACCACTGCCCTCCTTTATCCTCTTCCCTCTTTCCTACAACTATCCTTCCATATGCATGTGCAGAACACACATGCAAATACTACGCATGCATGACAAAAAGTATAATGATATTGTAGCTGCTGTTTTGTATTTGTATTACTTTATGTAACTGAAAAACTGGACACACACACTCTCACACAGTGTCACTCACACACACACACACACACACACACACACACACACACACACACACACACACACACACACACATGCACATGTGCGTGCACACACACACATTGATTTAACTCTGTATATATACAGTATGACGAAGTACACTAAAGGTCTACACATAAAGACAGATACAGATCGACATTTGTTTTTATTGTTTACTGATGATCTTTCTGAACATTGCAGGTATTTACGCAGAAGCGTGAGAGCAAATGGACAGTTAAATGGAGACAGAACAGAACAATCAGCATCAACATGCCCAATGGCTGGCATCACTGGCCACTGAACATTTTGTTCAGCAGTCCCTGACAAAGGATAATGCCAACCAGAAGGGAAATTCTCCACAAGTGGAAGACTCTCACATTGTAGACATGTCTAGGCACACAGTGGTCAAGTTAACATCGGAGGCTTCAGAAACGCCACCACCAGTTGCACCACCGACCAGCAGTCCATTTAATCTTCGCAGGAATTTGAAGAAAAGAAAGGTGAAACTTACACAGACACACGCATGCAAGCACATGTATGCATAGATAAGCATACACAGACACTGTCACTTGTTCAAAAGCACATATTAATGGTATATGTTGGTAGCCAGAGCATTGTTGAGTGACATATTCATAGCTTTTTCTCTGTATTATCTGTGCTGGCAAGTACATAGATTAAAAAGTTTCTTGAAAGTAAAACATTACTGTTACAGGATTCATATGCTCCTTGAAACTTATTGAATTCTGACAACGAATTTTAAGGCCTTGAAAACCTTTGAAAATCAATAAAATGTGGTTCTGTTGACCAAACCTCCTTGAAAACCTTTGAAAATCAAGTCATTGGCTCCAAAAATTTTTAATGTGGCAAAAAGAAATGGCAATGTGATTTTTCAGCGCTCAGGTTAATGAAAAATTATTCAAAACAAATTTTTACAAACATTGTCGCGACCCTGGATTGTTGTCTGCTATATAATCAAGGGGCGATAATTTGGAACTTCATCAATTTTGGTGATGTTTCAAATTATCTCCCTCGGTTAAAAGCAGTCGACAAGTCAGGATTGCGACAATGTTTGTACAAATTTGTTTCTAAATAAACTTTTTCATCAACCTGAATGCAAAAAATCAAACTGCCATTTATTTTTTTTCAAATTTTACGCAAGTATTGTAGCCTTGAAATAAAATAAACATCCTTGCAATCTCATTGAAAACTCCTTGAATTTTGTTCTTGGGAGTCTGAAGAAACCCTGTAATTATTTTTAAAGGATCTTAAAGTAACTGGTTAAGAATAGTAACCAAGATTTAATGGTCAGAGAAAAAAAAAATCAATATTTTTGTTGCATGCATTGCATTTGTTTGTTGCGTACTGTATCACATTTTTGAGGACTTTGTCAAAAAGCCATAGCAAGTATTCTTTAAACAATTGGATTGAATATAAGGGGGAAGATTAGAGATTTTGTTTGATTCATATAAAACATAGATAGCACATTGTAAAGCAGAAAGAAAACAAACATGAGTACACAATATGAAACATAAACTGTTGGCATTTTAAACAGGTTTGGTTTATGTGTATGCACACTGATAGCCAGTGTATGTGTTTTAGACAGGTTTGTGTCATTTTCAGATGGATCCTGATGAACCTGGAGGCCCTGAATTCAAGCTTATTCGACCAAAGGAACGTGTTAGTGCCAAAAGTTACGACATGCGGCGCCCTGTGCGTCCTATCGACCGACAGAAGATGCGGCCTTGGCTGAAGAACCTCCTCAACACAGGCTCGGTGTTTGGTTTGAATTGGGTTCAGCGGGAAGAAGGAATCTTTCAGATTTCATGGCGCCATGCATCTCGTCTTGGATGGAACTTAGAGACTGACGGGGATGTGTTTGAAAGATGGGCAAGACACACAGGTACACATTGGATTTTATTGTATTGAAGGACATGCACTTTTGTTAAATTCTGTCATTCTGATAACCCCAGAATGTATTTTGTTATTTAAGTAACATGTTCTTGAACAATTGATTTTGCGGAATTCCTAACCTTATTTAACTTTAAGATAGCGCTGTCTGTATGAGCCCATACATTAAAATCGAAAGATTGAAAGAGGCAAGGGATGTAATCTGCTCCCTACCCCCAGTGTGTGTGTGTGTGTGTGTGTGTGTGTGTGTGTGTGTGTGTGTGTGTGTGTGTGAGAGAGAGAGAGAGAGATTTAGAACTGGTCTGAAAAGTCTTTCTTATAAAATATTCAGTTTTATGTCTTTGAAAGAGAGGGCATCTTTCTGGTTCAACGAGTAAATAAACATATTTTGTTTCCACATACAAGTTGTGTTCGCAACACAGTGCATAACTGCAACTATAAAAATCAGTTGGACACATTGATTTTGTTTTGCGTTATGCCGTCAATGTACCCATAATAGATTAGTTCCCATAACACGGACAAATCTACAATGGATTGGCCCACTGTTCTATCTGTAATAATGTCTGCTGTCCTGGAATAGCCAAGATTGTTTTTAAAAAAGAAAAGCAAAATCAATGGCCAGCCCGGCTTTATGGTTGGGAATGTGAATTAACAAAACAACAAATCTTGCCTTGAAAATAAATGGGAGTGCTTTTTTTCCATTGGTGGGCAAACCTGATGGCAGACAAAACTTTGCAACTCAAACACTTTGCATATGCGTGTTAGTCCGTAACCTGTAAGGGAGGAGGGAACTGAGTTGAAGTTAAGAGAAAACGCTGAACAAATGCTAACTGAGTTGAAGTTAAGAGAAAGTGCTGAACAAATAGCTAACTATGGCATGGATATCAGAATGTGAGTCTGAGGAAGAAGTTTCCCAACAAACAAAAAACAAATGGACATACACACATAAAAAAGGGGCAAAAGAAATCCAGTCCACCACATTTTCAGCAAATAACACGATGAAGAGTAGCAATGTTTACAGCAAGGACAGAAAGGGGGAAAACTCTATAGTTTGTGCACAGTGGATTAATCTGCAAGTGTGCAGTCTGTGATTCTCCATCAGTCATGGTGTCTGTGATGATGGTGTGAGAGTGTACCTGTATACAGGTACATCTGCAAAATTTCACATTTGTAAGTATGTGGTGTGTTCCACAAAATTCTTGAGATTTCCAGTTCTGTTACACTGCCACTTCTTGATGGAAATTTTGGGGAATCATATCTGTATCTGAAACAATTGTTAATGATATGAACCCTCTGGAAAGAAAGGCTCGTGCATCTGTAGATGAATGGATCAATTTAAGGGTACAAAAAGAAAAAAAACAAAACAAACCAAAGCAAACTATGGAAAAGTAACAGGTATGTCGTGAGTGAGTAAGTTAGTTAAGTTCATTGTTTATAGCCTATCTGACTGCAAACAGAGCCTACAATTCACCCATCTAGATGTCAGAAGTTTTGATGATTTCTTACAGTATATTGCAGAGGTATTCATAATGTGAAGGTAGTCAGAAAGCTATTGGTTTGTGTAGAATAATCATACTAGAAAGTGTAGTAGTGGTATTTATGCCAAATCCAAATACAAGTTTATGACCAGTATGATAATCTTTACAAATATGCAGTTACATACTTTTCCAGGGATATTCAAAGATGGGGACGAGCCTGAACCAAAGCGTTGGAAGGCCAATTTCCGTTGTGCTCTGCACAGTCTGCCAGATGTGAAGGAACTGACTTCACCAACAGACAGGAAAGGACGTAATGCCAGCCGAACATACCGCTTTCTTCGACAAAGTGAGGTCCAGCCTCCAGTGAAACGCAAACAACGCTACAACAACATTCAGATTCGTAGGTGTTCTTGCATGTGTCTTTAATTAAGTTATGGCAATGAATGTTTGATGACTGGTTTGTTTTAATCATGTCTAGGGTTTTTGGGGGGAGGGGTCTTTTTTGTGTGTGTTAAATTCCTTTCATAGTAAATTAATGTGACTGACGTGGCTTTTGTTTGCATGGAGACAGGTGTATTTCACTTTAAATGAAATTTTGATATTGTCTTCAGTGTTGAGTGTTTGATTATAAAGAACTTCACTTTTTGACAGTCATGCATTGTTATGTTGTGGAATGTTTAGTAAAGTTACTAAATGTATACTTCTTTTCTGTCTCTTTCTGGTAATGGTATTTGGTTTATACTGACTGCAAACACTAGATGTCTTACATATATTATGTACAATTAGATTGGTATGTTTGAGAACAGTATTAAAACTTTCTTACCACATGGGTGGCATGTTTTATGTTGCAGCCTATGCTGTGTATGAAAACCAGGCAAGTGAAGACAGCGGTTCCCAGCAGGCAGATTCTGATGACAGGGTAAGATACTGTTGCCAGCCATGCCTTTTTAAAGCAGTACCATTTCCTTTTCCAGTAACATTATGTTGACTGTTTCAAACATGTAGCTCTGAGTACGTGAAGATTGTTTAAGATAAAACAAATTACAAACAAAAGAACAATCCCCCATAATTACATGTTGACGAAAGGAAGGAGACAGACCTTTCTGTAAATTTTACGTTGTGGTTCTTTCAACTTTTTCAATTTTCAAATTCATGTCAAACATAATCATGATTCATCTCTACACTCGCCATTTTCTGTCATACATTGTTCTTATGATACACAAGTCTGGGATAAGACTGTTTCTTTAAGACTTTAAACTTGAATTTCATGCCCTTGTCTGTTTCTGGCTTTAAACTTTCCACCAAGTAGGCCTTTGAATCCATTCTAGCAGATGGATGACCTGATTGAAAATAGTGTCACTTTCCCCATTCCATTGACAAGCTGTCGCTAAGATGTCATTAAGTGGAATGAATATTAACATGCACTCTTCAAACAGTCATGATGAATGAAAAGTTTGTTGTGGCTTCGTATTTTAATATCTCCTTGTTACTCTACAAGTCAGCACCCACTTTCTGCAGGGTCTACACTTTTTTTTTTTTTTTTTTTTTTTTTTTACCCTACAGACGAAGGATATTGAACCATCTGTCTCCCTGCCTGTCATATTTGTTTGTAATTTGACATGCACCAGCATACACGTATGCATATTTATATGATCGATTTTCGTATTATTATCAGTATTAAATACCAGTGCCTCTCTTAAAAAAAAAAAAAAAAAAAAAAAAGAGTTTTAGGTGAACTTTTCATGGCTTGTAGGTGTAGCACTTCAATGTAAAATCCTGTCTTGCAGGTTGATTTTTGCTAGCAGCCCCTCCTTTTAGGATACTGTCCCAACCAAACCATTGTTGACACTGACCATAACACAGAAAACTTGAAATATTGGGCTGGATTATTTTGATGAAAACTTTGGTTTGGCTAGCTAATGCAGAATTAATGAAATAAAACCAAACTATCTTTTCATTATTTCCTTTTTAAAGTAACATTGACATTGTCATCAAAGGAATATTTTAGAGTGCCTGATGACCTGATGAAACTTGGAATTGTTTCAAAATTAAACGCCCCAAACACTGTGCAATTCTACATTTTTTTTAACTTGTCTGTTTGAGGATGTCGTCTGACACCTTGCCTCTAAAGTTTGACTTAATTACAAGTACAACTGTGGAGTCTGCATCCATTTCAGAGGTGTCATTATTGTTTCAGAGACAGTTAGGCTGCTAAATTTGAAAAGGACAATCCCTTATCACTGTCAGGCATAGTCACACTCACCACATGTCAGATATAAGAATCTGGGGGCTTCAAATGTCGTGTCTTAATACTCAAAGCTTCCCAGATAGCATGTATATGAACTAAGTGTATAGTCACCCACCATGGGCAGATACTGGCAGATAGATAATTAAGTGAATGGTGGCAGATATTGGCTGATTTATAGTCAAAAGGTTAACTTTTTCCAGCCGTGTCAGCCAATGGAGGCTGACAGGATTTCTCTCCCTTGTGCCATGTCATCCAAGGCTGGCTGACAGACAGACAGTATGTACATTCTGCCGTGTCATCCACTATCGCATGACGGGAACATAAAAAATTCCTACACTTTCCATGAAATGGTTCAAGGGAATAAGCTCTTGGGGATGTCGTAGCGAGTTGCAGATTATACTTTCAGTGGCCTGTCGTGAACTTGGCTGACCCCAGGAGCTTTGAAACAAAGAAACTGGTGGCACTGGCGCGCGGCACGCATTTCCTGTGCCAGAAAAAATGTCGGTCAGGCGAAGGGGTGATATAGCGATTTCTCGCTTAGTGAAGCGCTTGAAATCATATTACAAAGTGGATCTGGTGATGAGAGGAGTGATAGAGAGACAGAAAACTATGCAAGAGAAGAGGAAGGAAAGTGGATTGTTTGAAAATGCAGCCATCCCCTCATCTTCTGATTTGGTATTGTAAAAGAACGGAATCGAATGTAAACAAAGCATTTTTTGTACTTGTCGGACATGTATTTCAACGCACAGTCGTGTATGCACATTGAAGTAAATGATTCGAAATTACTATGTTCGATTAGTTGAGTGTTTGTTCTTTCCTGTGACACCTAACACAACAATGTCAGTTGTTGTCTAGCTACCATAAAAATGAATTAAAAAGTGGCCAACTATGCGCATCAGCAGGAACTGAGCACGATGCGTGAGCGTGCGGCAGCAGGGAATTGTGCTGTCCGTGCTGTTCTTGGCTGGAGAGTATTAAACATTGTTTTGAGCAAATTAACTTATAAAATGGAGAAGTGTATGAACCAGATAGAAACATTTCACATGAATTAAAAAAAAAAAAGTTTTTTAATACATTGATATATACCAAAAAAAAAAAAAATTTTCAATATTGAAGTAAAAAAAATCACTGCGGGATGACTATATGTTGTAAATTATTATGATGAGCATGTTATCCTACAACATATTATGTTATCCTACAACGTATTGTTTGGATTTATTTTTTGTTTCTCTGAAACCTCTTGTCACCTTTTTTTCCTATGGAAATAACACACACATACACATATGCAATGTGTGTGCACAGGCAGGTAGACAAATGTATGGACATCTTCTTTCTTGTATGAACACAGGAAGTGTCAGACACTATTTTTGATGTTCATGTATTTTCAGACTGTCTCACAATAAACAGTATAGGATGGACACTGAAACAAAATTTGAAATGAATAAACAAATATACATGGTGTGTTTGGGCATTTTATGAATAACTACTGATTTTTGGTGACTGGGTCAGATGATTAAAGTGTGCTGATCATAGAGGCAGAGGCTGATTGAGGCAGATCTTGTTTGTGTTGCTCACACAGCAGGAGGAGAACACACGTGTAAGCACCAGTGACAGAGAGTAATGATCAGTAATGCTTTAATGCAGATATTGGAAACCAAGAAAGACATGGTGGTGTGTTTTCAGAACACAGATGAAGAAGCGGCAGTGCCGGAACAGATACAGGCATTTCTCACTGTGACCATGACTATGCTATTCGCTGGGGCAAACCGTCAGGTGAGTTAGTTTATTTTTTGCTGTTTGCTTTGGTCTTTTGAGTTATTTCAACCTGATGTAGCCTCCATGGTCATTTTTGGGCTGTAAACATTATTGCTTGACTTTGATTCAATTGTTCAAAATTGCATTTGTTTATGTTTCATTGATGTGTTCGATGTCTCAGCTTAGAAGTTCAGAATGGAAGCAGAACAGCGGTTTTCCCATACAGTTTGAGTTTCCTGACAGACAGAATGTATCAAATGAATTTTTCCAGACTATTTGATGAGTATTAACATTGTTTAGTACTGTTAGTGTAAGTATGATGTTTTTGAATATTGTTCAAAATTCTGACATTCCAGGCATCAAAAATGTTACTGTTTTAGGAAATAAAAAACTTGCTTTATGACTGTTTAATAAATGACTTGTCCATTCCAGTAAAAAAAAAAAGTCATTTTAATGTATAAAAAAAAGCAGTTTTGTCTGCATGTAATTCCGTTCTGTTCTAAAACTCAGTGCAAAACTTAATTGGATGCTTTCTAAACAGAGTTGGTCAAATGTGATCAGAAGTATGCTTGTTTGATAGCATCTTTGGACAATTCAATCTTTTCTTTGTATAAAATATCTGTCATCATAACCACAAAAAATTGACATAGCTTTCCAAAGTGCTTAAGATTTGATGTCCCTTTTTCACGCTTTCATTCATCCAGTCAATGACAAGGTTAATCTTACATGACAGTACTTGATTCGTTCACAAAAATATTTTTCTAAGCTAGTCCACATACAGTATTATCTGAGTTTTCACTGTCTGGTTCTTCCATCATTGTCCTTGGCCTGCATCTCCACTCCACTCCTGTTCTTCCTCCTCTTTATTCACTTCTTCCCGAGAACAAAGGAAGACATTCAGAAACGTTTCTTAACTTGACCTGTTTGCTTGCTCAGGGCTCTGCCATTTTAGTCAAAAGATACTGTGAGAGACTGACAAGCTGTGGTCGGCTGGGCTATAAGCAACATGACTTAATGAGAGCTGCTACAACCTAACTTCTTTACTGAATGGCTGCATGTCCGTGTTCTTGGACCTTCTTGTTTAGTTATGCAGATCAGTGCATGAAATTTTAGTTTTGTTTTCAAGGGTCATGCTGAAACTAACTTGCAGTTTATGATCTTTGAGCGTAACATTTTGTAGTGTTAACATGATTATCTGGCAGTTATTGTTTATTAAGTTTGAAGTAAGCGGAGTGTTAGTGTAGTTCACTGATCCTGTTAACGTTAGAATGATGAAAGGCAGATTGCAGTCTTATAGCATGATGGTCATTTTTTTCTTGTCTCAGGCGAGCAGACAAGTGCCTGAGATCCTGTCAAGGCACAACAGCGGCTATGTCCTGATTAAATCAAAAGATGCTCATGAGATTGAGTTCCGACTGACTCCTCCACAAACTGCAGTGCAGTCATCAGGCACTAAGAGAGCGGCCCCAGCATCTAAGTCATTATCCCCACAGAGAAAAGGAAAAGGGAACAGAAAGAAACCTGCCTCTAGCAGCAGCCCTGCTAAAAAGGTCAAAGGCAAGGCCGTCCAGAAAGCTGTGTCAGTGAAAAAAGACAGCAAACAACAAAGAAAGGCAAAAAAGTCAGTGAAAAATCTAGTGATCCTTCATCAGCCACAAAAGTTAGCTTAAAGGCATTGTTGTCAGGGCGTAAGAACGCTGCTAATGCCAAGAAAAGCCAAAAGTG
Organism: Conus betulinus; assembly: GCA_016801955.1. NCBI lineage: Eukaryota > Metazoa > Mollusca > Gastropoda > Neogastropoda > Conidae > Conus > Conus betulinus. The sequence continues at coordinate 152,359 of JADBJO010002690.1, read as the reverse complement.
GCCCAGTGAGCAGCCTGGCGAACAAGAAGGTGAAAAGAGCGAAGAAGACGACGAGCCCTGTAATCAAAGAGAAGACCAAAGCAGAAGGAGTATCCAGTGGAAGATCAAGCCCAGTGCAGGCTCAAGGGCTAGATGCTTTGTTGGAAGCTGTTAACCAGATCGAGGCCATGAGTCCTTCGACCTCTGCCCCACCTACCACACCCACCAGTCCCCATTGAGGGCCATCCCCAAACGAGCTTCTCGCGCCAAAGTGGCTTCCACTCCATCATCACAAAAATCCCCATCATCCTTTCTAAGACAGTGCCTACCTCTCAGTTCATTGTTCCTAATGCAGGCACCCCCATTGTTTTAGCAGCCCACCCCATGATTGCAGCCAGAACTACAGGGGCTTCTTTCCCCACCATTCCTCTTCTGGCGTCAGTGCAGGCCACAGGTGCCCCTGCTCCTGTGCCACCTCAGATGTCGCTGGGTGTGTTCACACAAGTTTTTGGGACTGCAGGCCATCCCAGCATCTTCTGTGCCCATGACCTTGGTCCCGGGTCAGGTTCTAGCTCCTGTGGTCAGCTCAAAGGCAGAGGTGAAGAAAGCAGCACTTAAACCAACAGATCCAAAACAACATTCAGCAGCTGCGAATCACAATGTCCCTAGCAAGAAGAAAGGGAAAGACTGTTTCCACCACCAAAGTCAGAAGGCAGTTTCTCACCACCTCCATTGCCCTCACTGGTTTCTCAGCCAGAAGGAACTAGCATGCTGAAACACCTCCTGCGTCTGACAGGTCCATCTATGGCTGTATCCACCATGCCCATCACTACCACCACATCCACTGCCATCACCGCCACTGCCTCTCACGTCATCCCTCCTGCACCACAGGTCAATTTTTCTCTTAGCCAGGTCACCACCGCAGGAGTCGTACAGGAGTCCAGTCCTAGCGACAGCAAAGGAATCCAGTCCAGTGATAGTGAAAGAGTCCAGTCCAGGAACTGTGAAAGAATCAAGAGCATGTGAACAGCAAGCGGTTAAGACAGAAATCCACAATGACTCTGCCAGCCAAGTCATGGGATCCACTGTGGACCCCTTGAACCACCCAGTTCTCATGAAACAGGAAACAGAATCCCTGCCTGAGAAACTCATGGATAAAGTTGATAACAATGGTGTGCCTGCAGAGCAGATGAACTCATCCCAAGTTCTGGCTGAACCAGAACCCATGGAAACAGAGCAGGAAACAACAGAAGTTCCAGTGCAGTCCACAATTTTTCTGCTGTATCTGTGCCATCTGTTGGTGCTCTCGAGGCTCAAGGCACAAGCGGATTACAAACAAGTGGTGTGACACAACCTGGTGCTCATTCACAGATGTTGACCACGGCGGCGGTGTGTTTCACTCAGACCACAATGCCAGCACCATTCATGACCAGTGCTGTTCCCCCAGTGACACTGTGCCTGCCTCAGGCTATATTGGGTCCTCAGCCTCAGCCAGTGTGTGGTGATGGAGCTCAGACAGTGACTGTGACATTACCCCAGGGTTCACTGTCTGCGCTACAAGGGCAGGGGGGCTCTCCATCTGCCTTCACTCACTCTATAGACCTCCTGCAGTTTTTAAATCTGTGTGCAGCCAGTGGAAATGGTCAGGTAATCATCAAGACTGAACCTCCCCCATCCACAGACATGCCTTCCTTCCAGAGCACTTCTCAGTCCTCTGAACATGGACCAGTGTCTCAGGGAGGAGAGGAGACATCTAGTTTTCCCGTGGTAGAGTGTCCTGAAGCAGCATCAGCGCAAACCACCCCGGTTAGTCAGGTGGATGCGTCAGGAGAAGGACACATGTATGCTTTGAATTCTGAGCCATTAGCTGCCGTGACCTCTCAGACCTTGTCTGTTGTGTCTCCTGCGTTGTTAACTACCACAGACTCCATTACATCAACAGTCACCATAGACACATCAGTTTCATCAGCAGAGGTCCAGTCATCTGCTCACACATCCTCTATGGACTGTTCAGTGTTACCAGCAGCAGAGATGCACCCAGACTTGATAAACACAGTTAGAGTTGTACCTGTGTCTGACCCAGTGTGTATGCCGTCGGCACAGGAAGTGACCCAAGCTGGAGAGAGTGAAGAAGTGGTGACCATTCAGCTCATGTCTGAAGCCAACATTTGCCGCTCTGTCAGCTGACCAGCAAGGAGCCGACAGCTTTATTGTGGAGACGTGTTGTTATAATGCTCAGCATGCGTGTCTTTTTTTTTGTTTTACTTATTTTTTGGGGGTGTTTTCTTTTGTTCTAGTTGGTGTACTTTATATCATACCAGTGTCTTCTGTCCCCAGTGTTCTCTTTCCAGAAGAGCAGTTTATATTTTACTGTTGTTTG
>JADBJO010002690.1:95000-145000 GCA_016801955.1 Conus betulinus | reverse complement strand
TTTCTTCAAGTATCATTCATCTTGAAACAATCTGCAACTCTATCATTAACAAGCAATGTGTGGTTGCTTTTTTTTTTTTTTTTTTTTTTTTTTTTTATTTATTTATTTTTTTTTTTAGCAGAAGGCTTACAACACTATATTTTGATCTGGAATTCTAATGGATTTTCACAGTATAGGATTTCAAGGTCATCTCCCTCTTTGATTAAAAACCATCTTGCTGATCATCAGTTTGACGTTTGTGTTGACATCATCACTCTATCTGACATCCACAATCAAGAGTTGTGTACCCCAGGGGAGCATCCTTTCTCTGACTCTCTTCAGCATCAAAATTGATCAGATTGTTAATTCTGTAAGCCAGGGTACTGAGTCCCTTCTGTTTATTGATGACTTTGTGTTCTGTGCAGTTGGAGCCACCTGTGTTGGTGTTACAACATTGCAACTTTGTGTGGATAAGACCCAACAATTGGCCAAGGAAATGGATTTTTTTTTTTCAGGTACCAAAACTCAGTGTATCCACTTTCACAATTTTCAACATTATGTAACTTACCGTGAAATTCATCTGGATAAATCACCGTTCCAGCACTTAAGGTGACCAAATTTCTGGGAGTTATCTTTTTTTGATTAAAAAATTCAACTTTAAAAGTCACATCCAGCACTTTTAAACTACTTACTAGAAAGCAGTGAATGTTCTGAGAGTAGTGGCACATATGGATTAATATGCTGATGTAAAAAACTCCTCTCCATTTTTGCAGGAGTCTGATCTGCTCCAAACTGGACTAAGGTTGTGTTGTCCATGGCTCCGCCAGATCTTCCTGTCTAAAAACTCTAGATCCCATCCACCTTCAAAGGCTTCAGCTTTGTCTGTGTGCATTCCATGCCACCCTTGTCTACCGTCTGTGTGTTGAGGCAGGGCAACCATCCTTCTCCAACCGTCAGCTTAAACTTCCTTTGAACTATTGTTTGAACCTCTTCTCAAGACCCCTAATCACTGCTTATAAATTGTTTTTGTCCCAAAAGCTCTTCAAGAATTTGAAGACAACTTGAATTCTGTTCCCTTTGGGAATTTGCATTCATCCCCATTTGAACAGACATAGACATTGAAGTTATGTGGGATTTGCCCAAATTTCTGATGACCCTCCACATTCCTTACCTTGGAGATCAGATTTAATCTGGTCTTATATTACAAAGACTCCACAGGTCTATGGGATGCATACAAGGTATTTCTTGTTGAACTTGTTCTAAATTTCCTTACTTTCAAAGAATATTGTGCAACAGCTCCCTTTCAGAGGTTTTATACACATTCCTTAAACAGCTCCACCTGTATATCTCGCTGAAATCTGATGGTTATGGAATAGTTTCTGTTGGGGATCCCAGTCATGTTTGTATTCGTGGCGATAAAATGGTTGATCAGCTTGCCAAGAATGCCAACGAGTTGAGCAGATTATCTATCCCTCACACTCAGGCTTATGTCAAAGACCTCTGGCAAGAGGATCGGAAGTTGCAGACAGATAACAAAACTCTTTCAAATGGGTCCAGATCCCAAAGAGTCTTTACTATGTGCCACTGGCCATCATAAAGAAGAAACAGTCTGTTTACAACCACTCATATCTTTTGAAAGGTGAAGAAGCTGCGTGGTGCACTCCATGTGATGAACTACTCAACATAGAACACGTTCTTGAAGAGTTTGGGGACTGAAATGATGTCAGACATAAAGGCTTCACAGCAACCCCTATGACAAACCTTGTTCAGAGATGTCCCATCAGATATGATTTTTTAGTTTCCAAAAGAGCTAAAAAAAAAAAAAAATTTTTTTTTTTCCATTAATCTGAAATTCTATGTAGCAAGATTTTTAAGGAAATTCTGGTGTGTTTTTTTAGAAATCAGGCTTTATGAGTTGTGTATGTTTTTTTTTTTTTTTTTTTTTTTTTAATAAATCTATTCTTCTTGAGTTGACTTCAGCAAGGTGAGAGCCCTGATGTGGCCCTCTGCCATGGACAGCTGTGTTCTAAGTAAAATTGCCTGACAGCTTACTTTGTGTGTTAATTTGTATTTGGCCTACAATTTGACATGTAAAAACAGTCGGTGTGAAATATCCATGACATAGACATAAGTAAAGAGCTGTATTTAGAGAACATTTAGATTTACTCATGAAAAGTGAGCCAGCATACATTTGAATGTTTGGTAGAGAAGACAGGAAGTGGGGGGAGGAAGAGAAAAATGACACCTGACCTTGTTAGTTTGGTCAAATAGTAACAAAACCCATTTACCATTTCTTCATGCTCCCACCTGTCAATAGTTGCTTCAAACACTGCAGAGGAGACAACTTATGAAGTAAAGAAAGTGTATCTTGTAGCCACTTCTTGTAAGCAGCTTACCTGCACTTCAGTGACAAATATGTGTGTGTTGGTTTCTAGAGTTATATCATCAGTTATACAAGTGATGACAAGTTTGGTTTTTTGCCCCTGTGTGTGTGTGTGTGTTTTTTAGTGTGTGTGTGTGTGTGTGTGTGTACTACTTGATTGTTGATTGTTTTTTAAATGCAGCACCAGCCTCAGTGACACATGCAACTGTAACATTTCTGTTCTGGTCAGTGTGTGGTTTCACAGTGTGCTAGAAATCTGCTCTAGGGTTTCAGAGGGTGGGCTGTCAAAGAACTTCCATTCATCAGAAATCATGCAAGACTCATTTCATCCTAATTATCCAGGGCTCTTTTCATATGACCTGGTGGTATTTATGTGAGAGGATGCTTTGCCTGGAGATCAGGTGTGTATTCGTGTGTGTCATAAGACACAGACACATACACACAAAGTGTCAAACACACACACTGTATATTTGGATACACTGAATACTACACCCCAAGCAAGATGTACACACACACACACACACACACACACACTATATTTTTTTTTTTTTTTTTTTTTTATTGAAGATTAAAATCTATAACCATTGAGTAAGAAGACAATGACATCACAAGGAAAGCAAAAGAAAACAAAAAAAAAAAACAAAAGCCTTTATGAATTGGTAATCATACTTTTTAGTTTCAAAACTCATATGTGTCTTGTCCTGTGCTTTGTTTGTCTGTGTCCTTGGTGGTAACTAACCCCCTCTCTTTCTAAATTTTAAATCATATTTTTTAGGTTTTGTTGTCTACTGCACATTTATGCAAACAATTAACAGCCGGTAGGTTCACTGAAAATAGAACTGTGTACTTTGGTACTCAAGGTTTGTGAGATATCATAAAACAAACACAAAAAACGAAATCAATGCCCCCACCCCCACGCTCCTCTTCCCCACCCCCACCTCACACACATACACAAACTCACATGTATACACTCATACAATACACAGAGAAAACATTTTTTGTACAGGGGAAAAAAAAAAAAACCTCCCCCTCCTCATTTTTTCCACCATTCTCACATGCATACACACACACACACACGCACACACACACACACACACACACACACACACACACACTGAGAAAACATTCTTGTACAGGAAAACCGAAAATGCTGACTGATCTTTTTCTTTTTTTCTTCTTCTGGAAACATTGACTGTCATGGAGGTTAGCAACTTGACTCTCATGACAGAACAGTAGATGTACTCCAAATTTTGTGTTTGATATTTTGAAATGTAATTGTTGCTTAGGTAAAAGCATGTGTATGAAGCTGGACATTATCTGCTTTGTTTACAAATGTGGTGCAAATTCCATTGTAACGGTGACAAACAGGGAAATGTTGATTCACTCTGACCATTGTTTTTTGACAGATCAGCAATATTTTCTGCCGTGTTTCACAGAAGGTCAGCGCAAAATGACATCATTGATGGATTAAACATTACTGTTGTTGGATGCCTGACATGACACTGATCTCTGTCCAGAAAGATTTGAATGATTCAGAAACAAACAAATGGACGTTTATTTTACAGCAAGGTATCATTTGCTTTGCTAACTGAATTTAAAAGCATGCTGACTCCATAAACTCCAAAGTCGTGAGGTGATCACTTCATTGGAAAGGTTTTTAGGACATCCTGAAAAATGTACACATTACTGAAACATTTTTCATATAGATGACTTCTGTTACAAAACTAAATTGTCATGGCTTTGTGCAATTTGATGAGGTCTCAGATAATAGATGAATTCTGTTTCAAAGGTAAATTTTCTTATATGGAGTTCAAGAATATCTCAGGTGTTATTTTGATGAGGCAGTCAAGGATTTCTTGATAATCTCAAATTATTTCAGTCAACTGTTTTAATGATTTATTTATCTAATTTTACAGCAGTTGGATCTTCTTGTCATTGGTCCAAGCAATGGAGGACATGATTTGTTCAAGAAAATGGAGATTCCATTTGGTAGTAGTTTCACTGAAAATTTGACACAGTGTTAGATATTACGTCAGAATTTCTTAGATTTTTTGTTTGTTTTTGTTTTGAATAATTACTAGCTGCATCATAATTTTTTTTGTTGCTGTGGGCAGTGTGATGTATTCCGGTTTGAAATGTTGATGCACAATTGAAAAATTACTCGGAATGAGGTAAGCGACAGGTTGTTATTGAGACAAGAACATTAATGCTCCTTCATTCACAGGAAATGTATTTGTGAAAGGTGTGTAGAATATGTTTTTGACTTGCTTGACTCTTGTAATTTTTTTTGTTGTTGAAAGAAATAAAAGGCTTTTCCACTGCCCAGCTACTCCCACATACAGCTGAGGCTGATCAGACTCTATAAATGTTTGATGATATGATCACAGATTTCACTCTCGCACATGCTCACACACATACACACACACACACAGACACACACACACAGACACACATATATACACACACACAGACACACATATATACACACACACAGACACACATACACACATGGTTGGCAGACTATTCATGAAATATTTAGGCAAAATATATCCTTTTTTTTTTTTTTTTACAAGTAATAATGGGTCTTATGATCAAGTGGACAATATATATTTTAAAGTAATGTTAACTGTTAAGGAATGTTTGGCATCGTATACAGACAACAGACACATCTTTCAGTTACAATGTCATGTTACTTAAGTGAGACTCACCTTCTTCAACCTTTAAGCTTTGAGCTTTCGGGCATTATGTTTACTTATAATGAAATGTATTTGCTGCTGATAATAGTTTAACACATGGGTAGTTTTAAAAAAATTACCCCAAACTACTATTCTCATAGCTGTGGGTTGACTTATATAGACTGCACAAATTATCATATTGTTATGTTCCTAATTTGTATAAGATTCATTAAGCAGCTGCCATAATGCATAAATTTGACATGTATGGATGTGTGTGCATGCATATTAGTATTTTGATGTGGATGTGTATCATGTTTGTTTGATTTTGATGTAGATGCATATTATTGCTGATGCTCGTTATGTCCAGCATTGAAAGATTTCATCAATTCATTGTATGTCATTTGATGTATTTTGACTCTTGATCAAGCCTGTTTAGCTGTGGCATGTAATCTGGAATCTCACATTTATCAAAGTTTTTACATGACGGTGTGTAATTGTACACAACATGATATGTCAACTGGTACTTTCTGAATACAGTCTTGCCTGTGTTGACTGTTGGTGTGTCTGGTGCACACTGTTGGTAATCTGATTCACTGGCTTTGAACAGTTTACCTGCTTTATGTTCACAGCTGCTCGAACACTAACTTGAAGAAACTGGGAAGTTAAATGAATTGGAATGGCTCAAACAGACTTGCATGCGTACCTGTTGTTAAATCCAATACATGCACAAAGAAATGTTTGCATTTTCAAATGTGCACACAAAATAAGGTCATTGAATCTTTTATTCATGAAGAGTAAATCATGGCTACAGATGGGAATCTGATCCCATTCAATGGACAAAAATGCAGTGAGACACAAAGCTCTCTGTTAGTCACAGTGAAAAATGAAGTTGCCCTTTTGTACAGAGAAATGTCATTTGTTGGGCAGCTAACATTTTGTTGTCATTGAGCTCACAATTAATATCAAACATTGTGCACTCACCTGCACCAGTTCCCATCTAAAATTTCTTAAGGCCCCAGTGTGTAGCAGACTGGTCCATGATGACTCTGAAAGTGGCATCCTTCCTCCCCCACTGCCCGCTTACCACAGTGGGAAAAGTACATAAGAAACACATAATGGGATAGGAGGCATATCAGTTATCCAATCAATGTTGGAATTTGGGGAGTTAACCCTGTTTGAGTCCAGATCATGTGGTTATGGTCTATTGGGAAACCAAAGCAAAAGAACCCCTGAGCAAGCCATTACCTCTGCACCTCATCAGAGTATTGCTAGCCCCTGGCCTCTGGCCCCATTCCTTTCCATAAAACAATTAAAACAAGCATCTCTGACAGTTATTTTACTCAACCAGCATTATTTGCCTATCCTCTACAATCATTGCTGCATATTAGTCACATCAATGCGCAGTGATTGTAGCGTATATGCATGCAAGACCTTGGTTACCTGTTTTCATGAAATCTGGCTACCCATTTTCATTGCTGCATATCAGTCATATCAGCATGCAATGATACCAGTGTGTGCCAGTCATTGGTTAACTGGTTAACTGTTTTCATGAAGAATTATTACCCATTTTCCGTAGTTAGAATTACAGTTTTCATGTTGATCACATTGAAATTTAGTGTCAGAAGGAGAAGCAAGAACGGGTAATCATGAGCAATAAAATTAACGATTTTCATGTGAAAACGGTCATATTGATCTTTTCATGAAGAAAATTAAGATTATCTATCTCCTGAATCATCATTTGAGGTCACATCATGAACAGTGACTGAAAATGTTCGTACGTGATAATCAATTTGACAGTTTTCTTAACACATATTTACCGTTTTCTTAATGAGACCACTTACTCTGGGGCTTAACTTTCTTTGTTAAAGCTGTAAAGTGCATGTTGTGATGTTTGATCTCTAAACGCATGGAGGAAGAAGAATTGGGTAATTTTTCATGGTGCTTGGTGTACTGGCATTTTTGCTCAGAAAGAGGTAGGGCAGGTTTTTTTTGTATCCCAAGACTTTAGGGTGCATTTCCTTTTATTTACCATGCCAGGAAAAAATAGAGCCAGTCACTTTTCTGTACCATGTTCAGGTTTTGATGGCAGCTTAGCCCTTTAACACACTCCCAACACTACAATATCACTGCATTATCCATTGTAAACCTTTTTCACAAACCTGTATTTCTTCTGTCACTGGAATGGAAGGTGGTCATCTGCAGTTGAGAAGGGCATATTACATCCAGCGATGGATAGATCGGAAGATTGTTATACCATGCTTGCTTGATTCCACTCCTAATAACCCAGGATTTCAATTACCCGACTTGGTAACACATGCCAAGATCATGGTAAACTTAAATGAGTTGTGCTGAATGACCGTCATCATGATCAGATGATGGCAATTTAAACTGCAGTGGTTGTGTCCCCGCAAGGTGGCTTGGGGCTGTTTCAGTATAGTTAGTTCCCCTGTCTTTGGGAAATTCTGTGCCGGTAACCTACCCTTTTCTGTGACTCTGTGTAACTCTGTCTTTCATCGTTGTCTTGTGGTTTTTTTTTCTTCTTTTTTCCCCTTTTTTGTTTTTGTTTTAGTTTGTTTGGTCTTTTTTTTCAAAGCTGTTGTCTGCTGTTTTTCTTCCTTTATGGGCAGTTTACCATTGTTCTTGAAATTCTCTTACACATCTTTTTTCCTGGTAAGGTTTATGACATGCCAGCCTTTTTGTAGTAATCTGGTGACCAGGTTGTGAAAACTGTATGCACTGTCCAAGATGGATAACTGTCCATTCTACCAAGGTCTGTTCTTATGGAATTTTATGGAGTTTTTTTTTTTTTTTTTTTGATTACATTTTAATATTTTTCATCAATTCTTTATGCTTTTTTTTTTAGAGTGTGACAAATTAAGCGGAATGGTTGGTGCCCTCAGCATGACCTTGTCTTGTACGCCATTTGGATGTCACAATACATTTGCAACCATATCATTTTTTTTTCATTCTTTTTGGGTTGTTTTATTTCATGATGTAACTTGTGTTCAGGATGTGACCCTTTTTCACGATACGACTTTTTATCCTGCGCGAGTTTGACAGTTGTGGAGAGTTCCTGTGCGGTGGGCTGGGCAATAACAATATAAAAAACTGGGCTATAATGATTAGAAAGAAAGAAACAAACAAAAAACCCCGTGAACTACGCTGGCCTCGCATGTCATGGTGCAAAAAAGCTGCGATTCATTTGAAGCAGTGTTAGGTGTCCTTGGATCGTGGTGTACTGCCTCTATGACCCCAATTTGTCATTTGACCTTGACACTAGTCATATGCTTCTCACCCTTCCCTCCTCGTCTTTTTTTTTTTTTTTTTTTTTAAATATTGATGATTCTTTGACTCATGGCTAGATTACTTGGGATGCTAACCGTGGAATCGAGTTAAAGACTGTGTATTGTTGGCATGGACCAGAAGCTGAGTGCATGGTAGAATCTGTGAATGTGTTATATCTGTCGTTGATATCATATGTTGCTTTGCTCTCTTTGCATTTATAAATTTGCTATTCAGCAAATCGATTTCTACATTTGTTTGTTTTAGAATTAATTTGAATTTTGGAAACTAATTTTTAATTCAAGTGTGTGTGTGTGTGTGTGTGTGTGTGTGTGTGTGTGTGTGTGTGTGTGTGTGTGTGTGAAAATGAAGAATCCAGTATTTTAGACAGCAAAAGTTCTGTTTATTAATATGTGAATATTTGTAAATATGATGCACACGTAACTGCTGTGTATATAATTATCCTGGGCATTAGTAGTCTTTGGAGGTACAAACGAAGCACGCAAACACACACACACACACACACACACACACAGCAAGCAAGCAAGGATACAAGGCTTTCATGATAGTCATGTTTTATTAGCTTTGTTATAAAGTGTTGATTTTAATGTAGCATGCAGATGTATGATGATTTTTTTTTCTGAAAAAAGCAAGTTTGATTTGAACATTGATTTGAATATGCCTTGCCAATTGTGTGCTCTTTTAAAATTGATTGCACCCGTATATTATTCAACTGTCAGAAACACAATTGATGTGTGTGCATGTGTACCATTTTTGTTAGTTGTATTTACTTGATTAGTAGTTAGATAAAACTAGAGATACACTTTCCACTTACAGTAGAGTGATGTGTGAAAATGCTAATTCTATTTTCAACACTTAATACACTTGTTATCAGAGCGCAACATGACATCTTAATGTGAATGTGGGCGTTAAATGTGTAGGATTTTTGAAGCAAGCAGTATCTATATTTACCTTTATTTGGGTCAGAACTTCATAGCCTCATGACACGAGACCTAGAATTTTCTATACCTTTTCTCAGCTGGAAAAAATGTTAAGTTACAATAGAGAGACCCATTGCATGTAGTAGATCATGCGGCTGGAGAGGGAGGCAGTAAACTAGGTGGTTACATATGAGCTGGTGGCAGTACTCTTAGCCATGCCTTCCATGACATTTGTTGTTTGAATCCTGTGCCAAAAGTTATTTGATCTTCCAACATGATTTAAACTTTGAAATGGCAGACAAAGGACAGCTGTCTGCTTGCACAGACAATTTAACTGCAAGTAGTATATAAAGCTAGTGAAAACTTAACAATTTTGGATTTGTTTGTCAATGTTAGAGATTAGGCTTTATTATGGCAGGAGTGACACAGCCGCTGCAGAAATTAAGTCCTTTTTTCATGTTTGCTGTGGGAAATATATTTAAAAGGGTGATTCTCCTTTTTAACAGTACATCGGTTTGCAAATTTCCATTATAATTTTAACGTGTCAGTTATATCTATCTCTAATACAACATGGTCAAAATGACACTCATGAAAGTGAAGGATAATTGTTTCCAAGTCTAATAGAGCTAAAATTACTCTCAGGGACTTGGAATACCATTTGTTTCTGAGTATAATAGGACAGAAATGACTCTCATGACTAGGGTGTGGAAGTATACATCTTTTTTCAAAGTCTGACATGGTCCATACGACACATGACTGTGACGGTTTCTGGTGTTTGAGCCCTCAGAGCCTAGGGGGCATTGCAGTGATGGTAGTGGCAAAGTGCCTGGGTTATGGCAAAGCTCTTCTCAATCCACTCAGTCATGTTGTCTTTCTGTCTGCCGTCTCCTCTTTCCCAACACTTTTTCTTGGAGGATGGTCATGGTGAATCAATTTCATTTGCTCGATCTTGGCACATGTCCAAATCAACTTTAGCTCTCTTTTACTCACTGTTGTAAGCAGGTCTTCATTGCAGTTGCATGCTACCGAATGGTTTTGCAGACTTCACTGTTGAGCTGATAGACTCCAGCCCATATGTAGAACCAGTCTTCAAGTGTGTTAGGAAAACCAGCTAGCTGCTGGTCTTCAGTGCAGCTGCTTGATGGATTGGGTCAGCTTCTGGCACATGCTGTGTTTCTTCATTGTGGCCCACACCCTGTCAGTCTGGTTGATGTTTTAGCTCAGACATTACCATCGTTGTCCAAGGACTGCTTGTCACTGGGATGCCATGTCCAATGCTGAAACAGTCATTGATCTCCACAGCTGCCTCTGCTGTTGGTTGTGCACAACAGAGTAAAATACAACCAGTCCATTATGATGTTTGGAGTTGAATCATTTGGTATATTGCAACTGAATATTGAATCAAGTGTCATGTTGCAATCACTTGCGACTAAAGCAATGTTCAGAATGGATTTACATCAAGAGAAAGTTTCACCCATGCAAATACATGCAAACATGAAGAAGAGATCGTGTAACTTGTCCACTACTAAATTTCAAGACAAGGGATCACAAGCAAGAGGATGATAGTGAAGAAGTCTACCGTTGCAAGGTGTTTGTATTGTGTTTACCCAGTTTAGCAAGTATAATGACTGCAGATGGGAGATAAAACATGAATAAAAATGAAAGGAACAAACAAATTATGATGCAAACGTGAAAATCTGGACTCGGGCAGGAAAAGGGGAAAAAAAAAAAACAAGAAGAAAGAACAACAAAAAAAAAAAAAAAAACAGCTCTGACTGAGGTGAAGTAGTGGAGGAAAATAAATGCAGACTAAAATGTCCTTAGCCACTATGAACATGATTTAGCCAGGATTCACAGAAAGGGAAGATGGGGATGGGAGGGTGGGATGGGGGGATATGGAATGAAAAAGAGGATGTCTCAGTGTGTATGTTTTTGACACAAAATAGTAGAGGTACTTCAGATACCATGCACCACAAGGAAAACAAATAGTACACAAATTGTGTGCTTGTAGTCTTCAGACGACAGAGTCTGTGAGTGGGTCACGTGCTGTCTTCCTATTTCTCTCATTCTTATTCCTTTCTGTATCCACGCAAAGGGAGATCTCTGGTCTTGTGCATGCGGTACATGGTCTTTTTCAGCTTTATTACATGAATTTAAGTGATTTTTTACGTGGCATTTGCATGTCTTTTGCCCATTTACTAAAGGACTCATCCTCAGCAGCTAATCTGCACCAGAGACACATTTCCCATTTGCTTCAATGCCCATAATTTTTCTTTTTATTTGGTTAAGTTTTGTGGGTGTAGTTATATGATTTTTTTTCCCCCTTTTGGTGCATGAACTCTGAAGTGATCTTCAATTTTTGGTACTTGGTAACCATTCACGGGTAACTTCTGAGTTCTGTCTTGAGGTCAGAACCATTGTTACCCTTGTCTTGAGCTGACCATCTCCTGGTCAAGACCCATCATTAGATCTCTGTTGTTAGTCCATGGTATCCAATACTACCAGTGAAGCAAAAAAAAAAAATCTGTAGTACTCTCACCCATGGGGAGAAAATCTACAGTGTGTGTGTGTGTGTGTGTGTGTGTGTGTGTGTGAATATGTCTATGTCAGTGCTTCTTTCTCATCCCATATACCCAACCTCTACTCCTGTCCTCCCCTCTCTAAATCCTAGCTAAATAGTGACAGAAGTCTTGTTAGCATGCATTGGAGTAAACCTCCTCCCTTGTCATGCCTCAGAAAGACCAATTGGTTGAGGTAGTGTGGTGTAATTTGGTCTGTTCGCTTGGCAGCCCAGTAGTCCAGCATTTATCTACCTATGTCTGTGAGTTGACTTCTGCAACAAGTGATGCCGTAGAATACAATTGTACAGAATGGGCTTGTTTTGTGCATACATGAATGTTTCCTTTTGTCATCTCAGTCAGTGTAATTAATTCATGCTACTGATGCAGATCTATCACAAAGTTTCATATTGGATCTGATAACTGTGCAGTTGATTATTATGTTTATATGCATGGGGTCCTTTGAATGTCACAGGCATTGCATTTAACAACATCCATTGTGATTTTCTTGAAGGGTTTGAGCTTTTGTCCGACTCCTTAAAATGATTCAGAATCTATTGCTGCCAATCTTCCAAACTTCAGAAGTACAGGTTGGGGTGGGGATTTGTTTTTTTTTGAATGACATTACTTCAATACCTGAAATTTTGAACACAACAGAGAACAGAAAGAGTGATTATGTAGCCCCAGCTTGATGAGGCTTGTGCTTGGCGACATTTTTCATGTCAGCCTTTTCCTCAAAAGGCCACAAAGTCCCAGGCATCTGGGGATACATTTGAGATTCAGGTTTTCACCCCCATAGATTTGGGATCCAGGTAATGGTATGCTTTTAAAATGAGGAAACTGCAAACAAACAAAAAATGGGAAGAAAGGCAGCTATATACATCATCTGGCAATAAGTTGGTCATGAAAATGATAGCAAGGGGAAGAGTGACAGGTCTTTATTAACTGTTAACAGTTTTAACTTGGGGTGGTAGTTGGAGTGTTATCTTAATATGCATTGAGAAAGTGGACAACAGTAGAAATGTATTTAAATCAGGAGGATAAATATTAAATATGTTTTATGTTGGTTGGTTTTACATGGCTCGTGTCGCAGCATGAAGATTTGGGGGAAAGGGGTTGGTGGAAATCGATGTACATTTACTTAACATACTTGTACACTGAAGTTATTTGAATGCATTTCTGTGTGTAATGGATGTTTTTTCTACCTTTACCCATCACATTATGTATATAAGACTCATAGATTACTTCTGAATTCATGCATTGTCAAATCCTTCCAAATATGTTGCAGTGAAAAAGACAAAAATGAAAAAGGGGAAAAAAAAAAAAAAAAAAAAAAAAAAAAAAAGAGCATTTATTGTGCTTAAAGCATCATCAACTTTCATCATCTTTGCTGGTTTTCAGATGTATGTCTTCAGGGCAATATTGCTAGCAGTCTTGCATGCTTTTAATGAAATATTTATAGTTGGGACTGCAACCATTTATTGCACCAGTGATTGTGAACAGTCGAAACTGAATATCTTTAGTTTTCTCATAGAACATATAACGTATGCCTTTCCTGTGTATAAACCGAGTAAGTTAATCAATGCACTATTTGGAAGGATAGTGGCAAGGTGGGCATTATTATTTCATTCTGATGCTGTCATTTAAATAAAGAAAACTGAAAATGAGTAGCACTGTGTTTTATGTGCTGGATTCTGGGCAGAGAATTCACAACATTAATCTTTTTCTTTCCTTACAATCTTTGGCTTGCAGTGGATTAACCATGTTATGTTCATGAAACCCAAACAGGGGTTCAGCTGTCATACAAGTATGTTTACCTGGCTCCCATTAGCCACCATTTAGCATTTGAATTTGGTTTGTGATTGCGAAGGTCAGTATACCATGTAAACATTCTTCCGTTATTCGAGCACTGTTCATTTCCATTTTCCTCCACCTGGCCCTGTTCACCCCTTTTCAAAACCCATCATGTTCCTTAACCTGCGTATACCCATGATTGTGTTGTCAGGGCTGTCACTGCTTTGCCATCTGATGGGTTTTTCTCAGCTGAAAAGGGCAAGAGTACATCAAGTGCTCTTAACTCTTTCATCCCTACAACCCAGTTTTCCGGTTTTCAGAAATCCTACCCTTCGTTCCTGCAGCCCGGAAAACCGGGCAGCACAAAATCCCTCCTTTCCTTCCTGCAGCCTGGAAAATTGGTTCTTGCGGTAAGCGCTTTGAACTTTGCGCGAGTCGCATCATTGGTACACGTCATGACCGGTCGCTCGCGTGGCAGTGTTTATGAATGAATGGATGCCAGACGGCCCCTACAGTGGGGAAAGTGGTTGCCGCTCTATTCTGGCCGGTTTGCTACTGCATACGTGGCAGTACTCACTTTACACTTACACTTCTTTTTTTCCCCACTAAATCCTGGAATGAGGGGAATACTCATATTGTAAGGATCTAGGAACAAGAGGAAGTAATGGTTCATAGAAAAGTAGGAATGAAAGAGTTAAACAAGAGAACAGTTGATTGAGGTGGCTCCACCCATACAGGCAAACCTCAACACTGAACTCTTCACACTGGATGCAACTTCCTTATCATGGCTTGTGCTACATTCTCTTCTCCGATTCTTCCATGCCTCAACTCGGTGACCTTACACCTGCGAGCTCTGTCCCTCACATACCCCTACCCTTTTCTGTGGTATTCCAGAGATTGCCATCCTACATATAATGTCCTTGTTGACAATCTTTCTTGTCCAATAATCTTTTTGTGAAACAGACCTGTGATCAAATGATTACAGCATGTCTGTGGAGCCGACAGTCCCGAGTTTGAACAGCTTGTGGGGTCAGGTTTTTTTTTGGCTTGAAGTCCCTCTCTGTCCACCCTAATGTAAATGAGCATCCATTTTAGTTCAGGAAAGGTTACAGGCAGTGGAAGGAGAGGTATGGGCGCTGCCTTCTATCATGCCATTCCCTAGACATGGTGAACCTCCAGTAGTTATTTCCCTTGCGGCCAATAGACTAATGGCAACTCTTTAAGAAAATCTCTTGTGTTTGGCATCTTTTTGATATGCATTTTTTTTTTTTTTTTAAATTCCCAGGCCCAAGGACGAGTGGGCAGTCAACTCTATGACAACGACATTTGACGTTTTGGTTATTGTGAAACCCCGGGCTTTATCCTGTCAGAGATAGGTCAAGTGCTGTGACATCACTTCCTCTGGTCACCTCACACTCTCCTTCCCTCATCAGTCACATGGTTGGGGATATTGGTGTTTGTTCCAATCAGACCTGTGGCTCCTTTTCAGCACTGTTACTTTGAACTGGCATTTCTTGCCTTCACTTCCTACCAGAATTTTTGGCCTGCTCTGTTTTTATCATCCTCCCTCCAAATCAAGAACCACCTGACTCGAGTTGCATTGACGAAACTTTACTGATCTAATTGCAACACTCTCACAACTATTTACTTTAAAATCAACAACTTCGACTTGCCAACTGTCTCCATCACTTCTGATATTAACGATCTGCTGGATTCTCATGGTCTTCAGACCTGTTCACCTTGAAACTGCAATTGCTGCATTTTCCATCTATAAGGAGAAGTATTCTCTGAGCATGTTGACAATATCTGTTAAAAAAGAAAGAGGTGTGGGGGTGGCAGGAGAGCAACTTGTTTTCTGTGCCACACAGCGGAGCAAAACAATTTTCTGTCATATCTGGTTCGTTGGCATACTTTGCCACAAATTCACACTCTCTTACTGCGTTTGTTTTTTTTTCCCAATATTTTAGGGCCTCTAGTCTCTGACGTTGTTCTTACTTATCGGCAACTTGTGTAATTCCAGCTCAAGAATATTGTTCCTGTATTTTTTTCTCCAGTGTATTCTTTATCTCTCTGCGGCTTTGATGCCATCATCATCATTCCCATTACGTAACTTTTTTGTTTTGGTTAGCTAATTCTCAATAGGTTTCATTTTTACATAACACAAATTGTCATTTAAATTGTTTTTGTCATTAGTTCCAGCCCAACTCCATCACTCCCGTTAGCATTTTTTTCCCCGGAACTCTGCTGTTCTTCCCATACTAGCCTTTCCCCATATTCGCTCTGTTCATATTAAAACCTTTGTTCAGCATTCCTTTGCCTGTCAAGCTCCTTTTGCTTGGAATCAACTTAGATACTCTTGCTTTGCTGTCCTTCAAATCGAACCTGAAAAGTTTTTCCTTCTAACTGATATTTCTACCCAATATAAGAAAAAAAAAAATGCTCTGATGATATTTGGGAGTATTGATTGTGCTTGGGTTTGAGAGATGGGAGTGGGTGATTTGGGGGGTTGGGGGGAGGGAGGAGAGTCGGAGAAGGGGGAGGGGGTTACATAAGTGACTGAACCTGGGAAGAGAAACAACACAATTCTTCTAAATTTTAAAAGAAATTTTATTAACAATTTTTTTTTCTTAATCAACAGCTCACACACACACACACAGCAGACACCTATACGAAGGACACACCAAAGATCTCATTTCAAGTCAACCAGTATATCATTGCAGTATGGTTGGCCTATTGACTAAGGCATCAGACTTGCTCCAACAGTCCAAGGTCCAGGATTCGAATCCCATTTGATTGGAAGAGCTTTTCTCTTCAGAATTAATATCTGCACTTTAGTCCTGATGAGATTAAACTGAGGTCTGATGCATGAACATATACATATAAAAAACTTGCACCCATGTTAAATCCATCCCACCTTTCAAAGACGAGGTTGTCATGTGCCAGTGGAATGGATGACACTAAAAATAAAACACATGCACACTTACGTCGTGTTCAGACAGAATCCCTGGAGACTGAATGTAGCGACCTATATGGTGGGATTCAATCCGGTCACCGATTCAAAGTTCTGGACACAGATCCACACGAGAAAAGACAGAGCACTGCAGTGTACGTTTTCTGTTAACATCATGGACAAGGCTCACCAAACCTATACTCCCCAAAGTCTATACATTTTCTGTACAAGCAGCAGTAAATGCACGAAACAGTTCATGAAATCAGAACAAGATTGTCATGTGGAGGTCACAAAAACTATTTATCATGGAGTAAATTCAGTCTGCCTTTTTCATCCCTCTTTGTACAGCTATCCACCGTTTCAAATGCTTTCACATGTCTCTGGGCAATCTAAGGTCTTTATCATTTACACTGTCAACTTTTCTCTTTTTTTTTTAAACTAAGTAGCTTACATCAGACAATGTGACATTTATTTGTGGTACACATATTCAAGTGAGTGATGTTTGACTTGGGTAGCTTACATCAGACAATGTGACATCTGTTTATGGTACACACAATAAAGTGCAGAGGTGCTTGGAACATGTTCAGAGGTATGTCAATGTGCCCATGTCAAACGCCCATGCAAAACAATGATGGTTTAGTTTGTAAATGATGAATCTGAGCCTAATTCGTTTTCCCTGTGAACATAACACATTGCTGGATGTTGTGGACATTTTAAGCAGTTGAGAATGGACCCCAGCATCCAATCAACAGGCTGAAACTAAGGCAGCCAGTAAGGAAAGACAAACATTTCAACAAAGCTGCTTTTGTAACAAAATCAAATCTTATGAATTCAGGAAAACTATCATGACATGTGACAACAAGGACTAACAGAAAAACAGCCCTAAGAACAGATTCACTGATTTTTTCCTCTCTCTTTTGACTGCACAATTTATGTGATTTCTGGATGTCATGTATATTACAGTAAAATGAAGAAAAAAAAAAAAACAAGATGCCCACAATGAACATGCACACATAAACCCATTTTGGAAGACAAAAAAAAAAAAAAAAAAAAAAAAAAAACAGATGCCCACGATGAACATGCACACATAAATTCACCCATTTTGGAAGACAAGAGCAAACTTTTTAACAGTAAACTAAATGGACAAACTAAATCAAAAGAAATCTGAAGGGCACTTGAGAGAGCACAGAACTCTTTAAAGTCAAGCAATTCTTAGCTCACTGTCTGACCCGAATTTGCACGTTATATAAGTTCATACACAGCAAAACTTGGGGACCGTCTCATTTTTTCATTTCTAACCAGCCTCATGCTTGTGTGTTTTTTTTTTTTTCATACAGAAATCTGGGTACTGTTTCTTGAGAAATTTACAATGTTGACAAAGACCTCATCTGGTAGTTCAAATGAAGACAAGAGAAAAATTGATCGAGCTGCCCTTTGATCTGAATCTGGGCCAACATTTAACAGGTTCCTCCTTGGCAACATTCCTTCTTTCCACACGTTTCCTACAAACTGATCATGTAGTTTTTGCATGATCTCGCTAGTGGACAAGCCAACCCACAAAAAGACTCACGTGCAAATATAAAATCCGTGGCAGAGGTGAGATGCAAAAAGACTTCACTCTTACTACTGAAAGCTGGATTTTTTTAAATTTATTTTTTCATTTTATTTCTCATTTATTTTTTCAGGTAGGATTGTCAGAAGTTTTGTTTTTGATATTTTCTGCATGGCAACATCAACTTTTATTACATGCCCCGTCATAATTACCTTATCTTTACTGACTGCTAAAATGACTAGTGCTGTATGTGACTCATTCTGCATTGCCAATCACCTTCTTCAGTTATTACCACAGACAGCCCATAGATCAGAACACCCCCCCCCCCCCCCCCCAAAAAAAACCCCAACAAAACAAAACAAAAAAAAATCAACAACAAAAAAATGTAATCAAGTTTAATAATATTTTGTCAAATGAGTAATAAAACTTAAAGCTGGTGAAAAAGAACAACATTTTTAATCATGTATTTTTTTAAGACAGGTGGAATGTAGCTGCGGCTTTAGTTTTGACAAGATCTTATAATAAGGTCACAAACAGTGCTCTCAAGCACAGCACGGAAATCCATGCCGATTGACCGTCTCTGATGATGGAAAAGTTGATGATGTATTATCAGCATATAATCTCAAGTAAATACTGACGTTCGATCGCCAAAATTCAGAACTGTCCAAATTCCTGATCCAGAACATTTGTACAAAACTGATAGTAAACATTCCTGATCTAGAACATTTGTACAAAACGATAGCAAACATTCCTGATCTGGAATGTTGTTACTGAGTCGAACTTTCAGTTAAATTTCTTGCTGTTGTTGCATTCAAAATATAGGCACACATTTCTGCCAAGCGGACCACTGAAAATCAAAGGGGTTTGCTCTATGAACTTTAGTTCTGCAAGCATGCTGGTCCAGGATAAGACGCTAATGAAAGCTGTTAACACAGAGGTATGACTCTTTTTAATAGGCTTTGGCTGTGTCATCACAATCACTTCATGTACAAGATTCAATCTTTTTTTTCCTATCACCTTATTACAAGCACAAAGAAAATGCCGTAGCTGGAAAAGTCCACCATATCATGCATGTTACAGAATCAGCTGGATATGAAACTGTATTTGTTACAGTTACTAAGCTGGTTATGTCAGACATACCCCCATTTTGATGTACAATTCCTTTTCACAACACAAAGACCTCTTGTTTTGAAAAACACTTTTTCTTTGCATAGATACAAACTCACATTTTCCATTCATTTCAGACCTCCAGACATTCACCATCACCATTTATTTCTGTTGAAAGGCTGAAAAATCATAAGGACAGAGATCTTGATTTATAAAAAATAAAAAAAAGAATACTGCATTCATTCCAGTCAACATTGATGTGGAAAGAAAGAACACCCGCGAAACAGCTGCATTATGTCACAAAACATTCATTATTGCCTCACATGAAAAAAACAACGTTAAGAAACAAAATCCTATGTCTACACAGACTGTGGTGGTTTGGTTAAAGGACAGACAGTTCAGACGAAGTTAGGTTTGCCGGGCAGGGTGAAGCCTGGCTGCTGGATGATGATGTTGCCCACGTAGATCCCACATCGCACACAGTCCTCGAGGGGCCTGCCCTGGATCAGCTGAGCCAGAAAGCCTGTTGACAACCATGCACACTATGTTACTCACCTTTATCGAAATATTTAATACTCCGCACATTCCCCAAGAATACTGAAGTGAAGAGGTCATCCCACAGTGGGATGCAGCTTCTGTATGCTTGCTGGTTCCTGTCCTAATTGAATTCCCTTACAAACTGTGTATTAATCGCTGGTAAACTTTCTTTTTTACGTGAACATTTTGTCCATTTTCCATTAATGTTCTCAAGATCCATCCAGTTCTTTGTATTATAATGAGGTAAACAAACATGAGAATTCCAAACAAAAACCTGCCTGCCATGTGTTAGCTGCTGTGTGTCGAGTCAAACTGACTGACCAGCATGGAGTTCACACTATTCTGAGCCTTAAATACCCATGGAATATGCTTTCGACCTTGCACATCCACCACAGTTAATGTGCTGTCCAGCTGAACAGGCTGTTGATGTTTTCGAAGTGGAACTCAATGGATATTGCAGACAGGGGAAAGAATTTAACCTTTCAACAACAGTTTTGCCCTATACTGCAAGTCCGCTTTCCTGTTAACTGCCATCCTGCCTTATACCCCCTGCTGAGAGTGACCCTGTATTTCATTTTCATATGGGTTAGTTGGGAATCATCAAACATTAAAATGCACTGCTTGAGGATACTGGCTGTTGCATACGTGAACACCATTTTGTCAAGTGCTTCAGCTTGACTCTAAAAAAGTTTTAGAATATCACTTTTTCAGCTTATGTTCAAAGTGACAATGAGTAACAGTGATAAGTCACTCTCTGTTCAACAGGATTGTGGACAATTCAGTGCCCAAGGCACCACTAAACTGATAACAATGGCTCAGGAAGCTGCATAGACTGTATGGACGGTTTCTGCACTCCCTGAACACTCCTAAAACCACTCTGGTAGATTTTGTTTTAATGTCAGTTGGTTAATAACAGGCTTTGCCCATGCGCGCACACACACGCACGCACCCACACACACACACTCTGAAGTTAGAAACGAAGGAAAAGAAAAAACACCTCACAAACAGCCATACCTGCAACAAAGCCATCCCCTGCTCCATGGTGTCAACGATATTGCTTGGTGGTACTAGTTTGACAGGAAAACTCCTTCACTTGACCATCTGATGAAGCGAAAGTAAAAGCAAAATGTCATTCCAAACTGTTTAGAAGTCAGATTGAAACAATAATCAACTGATCTTTCAGAACAGTGAATAACATGCCCAGTTATAAGCAGACCTGTTTATGATTTCAGCATATTCTACACTCACATGTGAAAATATGCCAAACACACTGACTGTACAAAAAAACACACACATACACACAATGAAGACACAAAGTTCTTAAGTAGTAATCGCACTTAAGAAGCGTAACCACAATGTTATCTTCATGTGTCCATTTGAATGCTTCGATTAGTGAGTGATGACAGTCACCAACTCATGCACGCACTGTCTTGTTCAATCTGCTACAACAGCACAACAAAATGTACAATCCATAGTGGTGCCACAGGCCCCAAAAGGAAAAACAACAACAACAACAAAAAACAGCCAGATGGCACAGTTTCGCCTCTGATGTACCAATAAAGCTGGTATCAAAGAATCACTGTTGGAAAATGTTCTCTCTTTTTGACTTTGACACCATCTGCCTTTGCACAAGATTTTTTCACCAGAAAGAATATGCATATCTATCAAGCAACAACAACAGAAGCAGATGTCTGTGGAAAAGGGGACTCCAATACCATTTGGCACGAAGACGGGTTTGCATGGGGGAAGAAGACTGCCAGTTTGCTGATTAACTGACAATGTTTACATACAGCTGTGGAAGTGGGACAAACAAACTGCTTTAAAGTGCAGATAACACTGCACAAGCAAAGGAACATTGCTTGTGTTTCATGGCACATTTGTTACCATGTAAATGAACACTGCTCTTGTTTCATGGGACATTTGTTACAGTATCACTGTTTGCCAACCTTAAATAGGGGATGAGAGATGTCAAAAACCACAGACCACTGCACTATGATTCAGTCTGTGCCAATCAAAATGAGGTCCTTTGGTCCAATACAGTCTTAAAACAGCCAGCCTAAAACGCGTACACATGCTTGAGCGACATCGTCTTGCATGCAAGATCAGAAATAGCAGTCTATTTGTCCCCCAGTCAATGTCACCACCAGAACACATCTATTCAGCTGTGCAAAGCTAATAATTACTGGGCTTATGAAATCATAGTGGTGATGCTGTCAGCCATTTCGGCACATACAACAACTCTCAGTGACCAGTACTGTCCAGAGTAGCCCCCCCCCCCCCCCCCCCCCCCCCCCCCAAGAAATCTTTTCTTTTCTATATAAAATACAGAAAGGGAGGAGAGGAGAAAGAACAAGTGGTTCCAATACATTGTGATCCATTACATAATGAATAAAGTATACAATGCAGAGTTATATGTGCATACATTTACTATTATCAGTTCTCAATGTTTAAAGCTGTAAATCAAGAGAAAGCTCTCCAACTCTTCTAAAAGCAAATACATAATCATTAATCATGCAATGCAGAGGATCCCAAAGATAAAACCAAAAGAATAATTTCTGTTAAAATCTTATAGAACAGAATTAAGCTCCCGCTGCTATCTTAACACTGAGTCACATCACCTTATAACACCAAAACAATGTATGAAAAAATCAGAACTTGTATTGGTATCATCCCTTAACTGTTATTAACTTGTATTGGTATCATCCCTTAACTGTTATTATACAATATGCTCATCACTGAGAGACTTTGCTATCCTTGTGATGGGATGGAGTAGGTTAATAGATTACCATGAACAACTGTCTGCTTAATTCCTGCTTTGCTCTACATGAAAAGGTACATACACAAAAGCACCACTTACATCACGTCTTTTTGAGTCTGCACATATTACAGCTACTCACTCTCAAATCTGTACGCACAGATCTGCATTGAAAAAAAAGATACAACAGTCGAGATGTTAATCGTAAATATCATTAACAAAAGATGCCTTCAATGCAAATCCAGGCCAAAATTTCACAAACTTACACATTAAGACTGTACAAGTCAAACCAAATAAAAGAAAATTCTAATTTAATTTCACTGGGTCTTTGATCTCTTGACATACCCTTAGCCACCAGCACGGGTTCAGGACCCTGTGTGATCACCACGGTGCGAGAGCGACTGGAACTTTCCTTGGGCCATTTCGCCATTTTTATGGCAATCTCCTTGCGATCTGTTGTCTGCAATATCAGCACCAAACGTTACTTTAAAGGGCAGCCTGGTTGGAACATGGTTGGAACAGATCTTGGATCTGCCCCTCTGAGTCAGTTCATGAGGACAACAAGATCCTAAGTTTCATTCATATCAGTAAGTCTGTGCATAATAAAATTTGTCATGAATTTGCTGATCGACCTTGGATCTACTGTTTCAATTGGATCTGCACCACAGATTTCCGTCAAAATGTAAGAGGTCTGTCCCTGGGTCAAACTGTATATTTCAGCACGTTTTGGTTAGAACAAAATACACAATAGGTTCAGTAGATTTCTGTGTTATCCTGGTGACAAACAACAAATGAATGCCAGTCACAACATAATGTTGGCAAAAGTAACAACAACAACAAAAAAAAGGAATCCCAGCTAATTAAAAAAAACACACCTACATAACATACAGGAAGCCCCTTGTTAAAAATCATTAAGAAATGTAAGTTTTTTAAAAAATCCTAGGAATATTGGGCTTGTTACATGGAACCAAACACATACCATACTATCCAAAAATGAACTCCCCAAATGTTGTAACACACACGAAGTCCTATAACACATGCAGTATGCATGTAATGTTCAAAAGACACAATCACAAAAACACCAGACTTCCTCTTCCAGATCCAAATGACATAGTGCATCTATCAAATGGTGTGATATATGACTGGTGGGAAACTGACAGATCTTTCTCACATACACCAGCAAAACCAGAACAGCGCATAACAAAATAGCACTGGATTTTGAGCTTGCAAATTAGGAATTCTATACTTGATGCAATTTCTCTGGGATGACATGAGAAATCTGCTTACTATATCCTGTGGAGGCAATAAGAGAAACTTAGAGACAGAGAAAGAACATGGAAACTCTAACAAATAAAAGAAACAATGAAAGCAACTTACACCATATTCATGGACTTTGGCAAATTCATCAGCTTCCTGTAACAAAATGAAAAGAGGACTTCCATTTATGTTAAGTCAAGAAACTGGCAAAGCAAGAATCATGAAATACAGCACATGCACAACCATCACAAAATGAAATGCTTTACTCATGCGGCTTGGTTCATACATTCTGCACAAGTCAACAACTTTTAACACTAGCTCATTACTTAGAACCTACAGAATCCTGTTCATTTAGCATCATGCTGCATTTGATGTTTGGCATTCTTCTACTCTTGAAAATTCACGAAAAAACTGCACTTTATGGCACTTCTTGCATGACATCAACATCTTGGTCTTTCAAAATAACTGAAAAAAAAATCTTTCATATTCTTTCTTTTTTTCTTGACCAACCTCAGTTGCATGCAGATGATGGATCACCTCCTTGACCCCCCCCCCCCCTTTTTCTTTTTCTTTTTATACATGTATCACATACATGCTTTCAAAAGGGGGGTAAAAAGGGAACATCACTTTTTCAATCTTTTTTTCAGAAACACTTTCCACCTGTTCTTGCCTTACCTTTAAAGAAACACATACAAAATACAATGACAAAAATTAATAATAAAAATAGAAAGAAACAAACAAAATAAAAATACATAAACTTAACTGCAATGGAACTAATGTTGAGCATGATAGAGTTATTGTATATTCTATTACTATGTGACTTGTGGTTACATTTTTTTTCTGGTCTTTATTGTAGTTTCTAAAGTGCCTGCATTCTTCAGTGTTTGTTGTATGCTTACATTAATCTGTTTTTGTTGTTGTCTTTTACAGCTGGCATTCCATCGTATGTTCAAAGTGATCTGTTTTTTTTGCTTGTTTTTCTTGAGCTTGCAATTTTTCTTTTCTATAGTGTTTAAGGTTTACTCACCATTGTGTTATACTTTTTTCTAATCTAACGTCAGTGGAGGCTGTCAGCTTGCCAAAGAAAACAACAAAAAAATCCTGTAAATTCTTCACTCTTCAATCTTTTTTCCCCTTTAGTCCTTTTTTCATCCCAGTCTTAATATCCCTCCCCGTCCCCACTGTCCCCCCATCCCTCCCCTCTGTAAGGTAAATTTTACACCAAAACCTCAACTCACCGAGTCGTTGCAGAAGAGGTAATCGACAAAGGGAGGACTTGTGTCATGGGCTCCTTGAAGACGCTGCACAGGAATGGAGCCGAGAGGTTCATGCAGTACGTCTTTCCAGTGTCTTTGGCATGGCGAGCAATACGCAGCATACTGGTGGGGCTCACGGTCAGTGGAAAGCCCTGGAACACAAATATTAAGCATCCCCCTCTCATGTCTTCGCATTTATGCCCCCCAAAATGAAGTCCACTTCAAACCAGCCCTCGGAGGTGTGGCGGGCGGACAAGAGACATCGTGTGTTTCGACTCCTTGGACATACCATTGTGAGATTTTTCAGACCTAGCTGGTTCCTGCCCAGCACCGATTGTGCTATGGGCTTCAAAAGAAAAACAGGAATCAGCCAGTCGTCTATGTGCTGGGGGTTTACACATGAAGGCTGGGATCATGCCCTTCAGTGCCAATGTGTCATATGGAAAGACAGATTACTCATGTTCTTGACTGGAAATTCAAATCACACTTTTCAGAAGTATGTCCTTGACTAGAAAGACAGTCCAGATGTATGTTCTTGAACGGAAAGACACATCACACTGTCCAGAATGTATGATCTTGAATGGAAAGACAGATCACACAGTCCAGAACATATGTATTTGAATGGAAAGACACATCACACAGTCCAGAATGTATGTACTTTTTGATGGAAAGACACATCACACAGTCAACAATGCTTATAGCTGAATAGAAAGACAGATCATACAGTCCAGAATGTATGAACTTGAATGGAAAGACACATCACACAGTGCAGAATGTATGAACTTGAATGGAAAGACACATCACACAGAACAGAATGTATGAACTTGAATAGAAAGACATATTACACAGTGCAGAATGTATGAACATGAATAGAAAGACACATCATACAGTCGAGAATGTATGAACTTGAATGGAAAGACACTTTACACAGTGCAGAATGTATGAACTTGAATGGAAAGACACATCACACAGAGCAGAATGTATGAACTTGAATAGAAAGACACACCACACAGTGCAGAATGTATGAACTTGAATGGAAAGACACTTTACACAGTGCAGAATGTATGAACTTGAATAGAGAGACACATCACACAGTGCAGAATGTATGAATTTGAATGGAAAGACACATCACACTGTGCAGCAGAATGTATGAACTTGAATGGAAAGACATTTTTTCACAGTCCAGAATGTATGAACTTGAATAGAAGACACACATCACACAGTGCAGAATGTATGAACTTGAACTTGAATGGAAGACACATTACACAGTGCAGAATGTATGAACTTGAATGGAAAGACACATCACAGAGCAGAATGTATGAACTTGAATGGAAAGACATTTTACAGTCCAGAATGTATGAACTTGAATAGAAAGACACATCATACAGTGCAGAATGTTTGAACTTGAATGGAAAGACACTTTACACAGTGCAGAATGTATGAACTTGAATGGAAAGACACATCACACAGTCCAGAATGTATGAACTTGAATGGAAAGACACATCACACAGTGCACAATGTATGAACTTGAATGGAAAACACACATCACACAGTCCAGAATGTATGAACTTGAATAGAAAGACACATCACACAGTCCAGAATGTATGAACTTGAATAGAAAGACACATCACACAGTCCAGAATGTATGAACTTGAATGGAAAGACACATCACAGAGTGCAGAATGTATGAACTTGAATGGAAAGACACATCACACAGTCCAGAATGTATGAACTTGAATAGAAAGACATATTACACAGTGCAGAATATATGAACTTTGAATGGAAAGACACATCACACAGTGCAGAATGTATGAACTTGAATGGAAAGACACATCACACAGTCCAGAATGTATGAAGTTGAACAGAAAGACACATCACAGTCCAGAATGTATGAACTTTGAATGGAAAGACACATCACACAGTGCAGAACGTATGAACTTGAATGGAAAGACACATCACACAGTCAACAATGTTTATAGTTGAATAGAAAGACAGATCATACAGTCCAGAATGTATAATACAATATCATACTACAGTCCAGAGGTTTACATGCTGAAATGGAAAGACTGAGATCACACAGTCCACAGTTATCTATTTCATGTCAGTCTCAGCTCAAGTCGTTTCGTGATCAAAACAGAATATGGAGGACATACTTTGTTCCTGTGGCATATGCCAAACCTGACAAAACTCAACATACTATGTTGACCGAAGGAAGTGAACTGAGGCAACTTACAGGCTTGTCATTTGCACCTACACTATCCATGACCAGAACATCATTATTTGGTCTTTCCCAATGAATATTTGAATATTTCACTCAAGAATAACAAGCTGTCTGACGGATGCAATGCACAAGACTTTCACACAGAAGGTTGTAGTTTTCAGTCTGGCGGTGCCCAGTCAGTGATGGAAGGACCCGAAATGTTCCAGTCTTCTAACTCACCACATAAGCAGACCTGATCGGAGTGTCCCATCCCCCCAAAACAAAATGGTGTTCAGACACACTCCCCCCCCAAAACAAACAAATAAACAAACAAAACTGAAAACTCTGGCTGAGATTTTGGGGTGCAGGGTTTTCACTGTCAAAAACAAATGTATCACTTGATCAAAAAGCTATAATAATTCCTTGATAGTGCTCTGCTATGATGACAATTTGCACAAAGTGTGTCACACAGTGCAAATCAACATTGCCATTTGTCAACCCCCTTGATGATTTGTATGTAAAAGAACCTTCTAAACAAAGTGCTTCTCACTTGAATCTCGGGACAAAATCAAAAGCATATATACATTTTGTTTCTCTCTCCTACATGAGCACTTAAATTGAAATCAGGTTATGTAACTAGACACATTCTCTATATTTTCATAACCTCTGACTGTTTATCTACAGTGGGACTAGTGCTCATAACCTTTCATTCGTTTCTCGTCCCTACTACTTCCTAGATGTGGCATAACCCCATCTGTGTTGTAAAACCCTGTTTGCTAGTGTCTGCAGCCCCCCTTGACATACATGCACATGAAAGAATAATTATGTACACCAAACATCTTGTGATTTACGTCAGAATCCAAAATAACATATCATCTGGCTGCAAAGGGTGCATGGAGATAGGTGCCAACCCTCTCCCCCACCCTTTCCATGAGAAATAGTGTGAATAAAAAAAAAAAACCCAGCAGCCACAAACATCCTGTCTAACACATCTGAGGTGAGTGGCACAGTGCCACTTGGTAGTATGATATTATATTACACAACTGGAACTGAAATGTTTACATAGTGTCATTCCAAAATTGAACAGCAGCAATTCAAGCACTTCTTTGAAACATTTTACATGTGGATACCTTTTTAACCCACTCAGTTCTGCCAGTTTTCTCCCCTGCTTTTCCCTACACACAGGCCAGTTGTGAGGGTTGGTGAAAAAAACGATAGAGAAAAGAAAAGCTGTTCAAAGTAGTGAAATGAATTTTTTTTTTTTTTTTAACTGATCAGTAACACATGGAGTGGAGAAACGTTGCCTTTGATGCCTTAATTGTCTGCTTTGTGACGATGTCTGACCTGGATCAGACACCATCTGGGACTCGCGTCAAACACAACGTGTTGGCTGGAAAACAGCTTGCGCGCACACACAGAGCAGCAAATGCAACATTGATTTCCCACATTTGACAGAGGAATACTCGATGGTACTATTATTAGCTGGTATCATCATGTAAATGTTGACATGCTAGCCTTCATTCAGAGCTTTCCACTCCAGAGTATGTGTGGTAACTGATAAACTGAACACTCCTGACTAGGAATGTCAGTGTAGAAAGATTTAATGCACCTGTGAGTGAGTGAGTGAGTGAGTGAGTGTGTGTGTGTGCGTGCGTGCGTGCGTGCGTGCGTGCGTGCGTGTGTGTGTGTGTGTGTGTGTGTGTGTGTGTGTGTGTGTGTGTGTGTGTGTGTGTGTGTGTGTGTGTGTGTGTGTGTGTTGTGTGTGTGTGAGTGTGCGCATGTGTTGTGTGTTCAGGGGTGCAAGTAGGGAAGAAACTGACTTGGACATTCTAGCAATCCTGAAATTGACCATCCTAGCGGTGCTGGTAAAATCACTATGAAACGAGATGCAATCCTGAAATGTTTTCCTGGCACCTTCTTTTGGATAAATAACTCAACTTATGAAAAGTTTCATAAGACATTTGAAAAATCCTTAATACCTTGTGCATATAGGTCTAAATCAACTGAGAGCTAAAACAACAACAACAAAAATGAAACTGTCAATTTGTTATTTTCTTTTCAACTCATTCTTAATATTCAGTGATATTGCAAAAAAAAAAGATAAAGTGACAACTCAAACTGAACAATTCAATGACAGGTTTACTAAGGCCACACGATGTTTCATACTGGCACAAGTTGTGGTAGTGGCCCACTCTATCCTAATGCTGTCCATGGTTGCTGCATATTCTTTCAAGTGGACTGGATCTTGCCCAAGACAAACACGTCCCTGCTGAGCTGTACTTCAACGTTTTGACTACATGGCACTCAACACAATAACATGCAGCTGCAACACAGATCTTCTGATTCAAAGCCCAGTTCTGAAGTCTACTGTTGCAGGGGTTTTATTGTCAAAGGATTTGTCCAGCCGTTCTAATTTTCTGCCATTTTGGCACTGGTTTTTCACTGATTTGTATTTAACCAGTTTAACCAGTTTCTTTGTTTCCTTTTTTCTTTTTTTTTTGTCATGTACTCATCCTTTTTTTTATTTCTCTCCAAAGTGTCAAGTTAGTATGGCAGACCCATAGGTTGGCAGGAAGTCACTTCTAAAAACTTTGTGTAACCTCCACACTGAAGAGCTTCTATCAATCAAAATGGTGTTTGTATAACATTTCTTTCCATTTTCCATCACGCTTCTCCGAATAAATTATGAAGACAAACAACTAGCAGAATAGTGCCCACAGGAAGCAGAAGTAAACAAACGTCATGATCCTGATAAAAACAGTCTACTATCTCACATACTGGAGACAAAGAACACAACTTTTCTGTCCTGGACTTCGAGATTATTCTAGTAGATCTGCAGCTGTGTGTGTGTGTGTGTGTGTGTGTGTGTGTGTGTGTGTGTGTGTGTGTGTGTGTGTGCGTGCGTGTGCATGCGTGCGCACGCGTGCAGAGGGCAAAGCTATCAAGGTGAATGAAGCACATGTGTACGCGTGACCGTTTTCAAGAACCATATTTTACAAACATACCAACCTCAATTCATATGTTCACAGGCTGAATGACTTGTGAGTTGATTTTAATGTGGTGACAGCCCTGATATGGCCCTTTGTGGTCAGCTGGGCTATAAGCAACATTAACTTACCTTACCTTATATATTCACACTCACATGTTTGACTCTGACACTGCCATTTTTCCCAAACTCTCTTCTTAAGTGGTTGATAATTCCATGAGTACAACAGAGAAAGCAGCACTGAACCACTACAAACAAATTCAACTGTGTACATGTACACATACTTACAATATTTTCTCATCTGAAATTTATTCTTGTTCACAGTAGGTAAAATCTTACCGCAGAGTAAT
Source organism: Conus betulinus (assembly GCA_016801955.1). Classification (NCBI taxonomy): domain Eukaryota; kingdom Metazoa; phylum Mollusca; class Gastropoda; order Neogastropoda; family Conidae; genus Conus; species Conus betulinus. The sequence continues at coordinate 114,438 of JADBJO010002690.1, read as the reverse complement.
AGAACTGTGCTTTTTCCACCAGCTTCCAGTTGGCAGGATTGTTTAGATGCTCCTCAGTGAAACAGTTTGCTGCTGCCAGGTTGGCTATAAGAGATCTGCACAGACAGATAGATAAAGATACCAGGTTGGCAATAAGAGTTCTGCACAGACAAACAAATAAAGGTGCCAGGTTGGCTATACAGATCTGCACAGACAGACAGATAAATGTGCCAGGTTGGCAATAAGAGATCTGCACAGACAAAGGTGCCAGGCTGGCAATAACAGATCTGCATCGCAGACAAATAAAGGTGTAAGGTTGGCAATAACAGATTTGCACAGACAGACAAAGGTCTTACACATTTTTAATTATCCATATCTGCCATCTTTCCATCACTACCAACTTGCGCATCACGAGTGGCTTAACTTTTTGTTTCCATATGGGTTACCATGGAAGAGTAGGGTGTCAAAATGTGACCCTTTTCAGCAGCTGGTAGCTTTAGGTCCTATGGCGCCCCATTTTCAGGGCCATTCAAAACAACCCTCCCAACCCCCCACCCCACCCCATCCCCTTACCCCTCCTCCCCCAAAGTTTTAAAATATTTGTTTTTTTACCTGATATAGAGTGCCACTAGCAAAAATGATATGTGATGATCATGAACGCTTTACTCATTTAGTGGCTAAGGCACCATGAAATTGACAACTGTGTCTCTGATACCTGGGCAGACTATGCAGCTGTACTTGAAACTGACTCAAACTTAAATGACAATGACTTAAGTGACCAAGATGCGGTGAGTCTATATCAATGTTCAGATCTTCACAATGCCCGCGAGAGACCCAACTGGTCAGACATGAAAATCAACAACACAAACAGACATACACACCTCACACTGCACTCCACTGTCAGGTTTTTGTATAGAATTCAGCGCTACCTGGACCTACAGGTTTTTCAACCGAACTATTTTTTTTACACGCACTATTCCAAATCTATGAGTCCATCTGCCACTCTAGAAAAATACACTTGTAGATGTTTCATCAAAAAATAGAGGTAGTTAAAATGTTAATAACTGCTTTACCATGGTTTCTTTACCATGTATGGTCACAAAAATAACTAACATACCTATATGATTTTCTTTCACTCCAAAGTGGGTCATGCTAGCCATTTAACTTGAGTTCTAATCCTAACAATGCAATCTAGTATCACATGACTTTCATTTTTTTTCTGCAACAGCTGACAAAATGTCATCAGTGCTTATGCATAAAAATGCATCCATTTCACAGCACTGAACATATATTTGTCTTCAAAGTGACTCTTTAGACTATCAAAGAACACAATGGATGTCTTGACATTACTTGCATTGTAATACCATATGCCCATTGGAGTAAAATAAAAATCAAAACAATTAAAAAAAACAATACTTCAGTTGTTACATTCTGGACCGATACTGTCACACATAAATGCATGCATAATTATAAATAAAACAAAAGCGCAATGATCAACAAAGAAAATGCCAGGCAACAAAATTCAGATCTTGTGGAAGTTCTAACAGGTCACTCAGCTAGGAACAGCACTTCCTTGGAGCTTTCGACAGACCGGTCTGTCAAAAGCTCCAAGTGCTATTCCTAGCTGAGTGACCTGTGTAAATCCGGTAGTGGTTATAAATTCAGATCAGAAGAATCTAAATAAATGACAACTGACCACTCAAGAAAACAGGGAAAACAATGAAAGTGTCCAGCATGCAACTTTGTCCCCGAGTTAAACACCTAAATTATACACACCTGAGCTAGTGTGTGTGTGTGTGTGTTGCCAGACCTGTTCATTTTCTATGAACTTCAATGGCCACAGACGAATCAGCAGCAAGAACTCTGTGTGTGTGTGTGTGTGTGTGTGTGTGTGTGTGTGTGTGTGTGTGAGTGTGTGTGCGCGCGCGAGCGATAAAAAAATAACACATCACAAGAGAAATCATGTCAGATGTGGCAACTGAGACAAATGCAACACTGGACCAATCAATAAAACAAAAATCACATGAATGAAGAATAAAGATATTTCTTAAAAGATGAATGATTAAGCATTAAACACATCCTTTGCTATTTCAATATCATTACAGCATTACATAAATTATGACTGATTCCAAGAAAATGATTGAATACGTCTATTACGAATCAAATCATGGTACAAACGTATAGTTTGCAACTACAACACCCCACTAACTCACATGTATGCCCACATTTACAAAGTACTTGATTAAGTACTGATTATACACACACACACACACACACATACATATATATACATATATATATATACACACACACACACACACACACACACACACACACACACACACACACACACACACGTATATAAATTGTATGTAAGTGCACGTGCATACGCACACATGCTTGCGTGCTTGTAGGCATGTTTGCAAGTGTGTATGTGTGTGTGTTAAAAGATTTCACAATAAGATTCTGATGGGGTTAAACTGTAACTTCCATTCACAGTCTGTGATGGAGCTTTGGTGACCATTTACTCAACAGCAATTTCCATTTTATGTTCCCTTGTTCACTCCACTCACAAGGTCATCCCTGTCCGTCTGTCAGCAACATCTGCACAAACTGCACAACTGATCTGAATGACACTTGTTGAGATGATGGAATGCGACTCAAGGAGGAATCTTGTTTTGGTGTGGAGCCAGATGAAAGACCAGGTCCAGTATTCTGATTTTTAATTTCTTTTTACACTGCAAGATTCGGTATTTTTCAACCTTTCAGTAAAATTTCTTGACAAATCATGCATAGATCTGATCTGGCATTCGGTAAAATTTCTGACCAAATTATGCACCGATCTCCATGAGAAAACAAAAAACAAGCAAACAAACAACACAACAAAAAAATCTGGCTAATCAGACATAGTGAAATCTATGAACATGTCAGGTTTGATGTGTGGATTATAATCCAAATCCAGTGAGCAAGAGACATTTCAGCGATGGTGGATGTCTGTGCTCTCCTGGGTACCCTTCTTGTTCAAATTATGTCGATCGTCCCCCCTTTCTACTTGAATGAGATGGCACATCGGAAGGCATCTTTCTAGGAAAGAAGCCAACAAACTTTTCAATTTCCACATTCATCCTGTCCCTATGATTTCATCAGAATGAATATAATTATGCTACTTATTAAAAAAAAACAAATCAGTGATCTGGGTCACTAAATAGTTTTTCTGTTCACATCAATGGACTAATGGGTGAATGCGAAAAAAATGATCAAACAAAATCCAAGAACATCGCTTACATCATGGTACCAACCTATGCCTGTGAACAAACAGTACATCATGTCAGGAATTCCTACAGGCACTACCAACAATAGTGGACAGTTTGCCACAAATAGGACATCACATCTGTCAGTGACACCAATATGCACTACCAACAATGGAGGACAGATCGTCATGACAAGACATCATAATCTGTCAGCAACACCAATGGACATTGTAAACCATGAACAGAGTTCCACAAGACAAGATGTTATATCTGTCAGCAACATTAATGGGCTTGACCAACAATGGAGGACAGAACATTACAAACAGGATACCACATCCATCAGCAACATTAATGGATACGACCAACAATGGAGGACAGAGCATCACCAGATTTGTTTACCCCAAATTCATATACCTGTAATACCTCAGACAAAAACCTGTAATTTGAAAAAGAAAACAGTAATCTTCATAATCACAATACTTTCGCAGCTTTTGAAGATTTGGAAGCCACAGCTGTTGGCATGTAAGACTGCTTGGTCGCCATCTTTGACCAGGTAGAGGACCCAAGGCATGCTGGAAAATGTCTTCTTACTGCTTTTGACTGAAATGGTAGCTTACGAAATTTCGTGTTTAACAATGTTCTTTTCTTTGATTTTTTTCCCGTAATTTTTTTGGGGGGAGGGGGGTACCGTAATTCCCATAATTTCATTTTTTTTCCCGTAAAAATTAAGGCAAAATCGTAAGGGTAAACAGGTCTGCATCACATATAGGCCAATCATATCCATTAGCAACATCAATGGATGCAACCAACAATGGAAGACAGAGCATCACATGTAGGCCAATCATATCCATCAGCAACATCAATGGACGCGACCAACAATGGAAGACAGAGCATCACATACATGCCAATCATATCCATTAGCAACATCAATGGATGCAACCAACAATGGAAGACAGAGCATCACATATAGGCAAATCATATCTATCAGCAACATCAATGGACACGACTAACAATGAAGGACAAATCATCATAAACCGCGCATCAGATCTGACAGTGACATCAATCGCAGTCAGAGGAACAAGGGAAATACTTAAGTTTCGTTCCCACCATCCCGTTAAATCTGATAAATCTGAATTTTGTGATGCTTAAACTCACACCCCTTAAAGAAACTCTTGATCTTGCCAGTACACAATGCAGTCCATTTTAGCACCAACATAACGGACTGAAGCATTACATACTGTGGGTGCTAATCACAGACCTGTTGCTGCCTGTGCAGATGACGCCGCAGGTGCCTGTGCGTTCTTTGTCTGTGTATTGAAACTGGACATTGACACCCTCTTCCTCACACTTCTCCTTGATAACGTTCCCATTCTTGTCCTTGCTGATACAGCCAAAGTACGTTGTCAATTTGGGCTTCTGTAGTAACCACTGCAACAGGACACACACTCATGCTTAGCACACAGTGAACCCCAGCCAGCTTGAATCGTTGTGTTTCTGGTGTTGCATGGTTAAGTTTGCTACTCTGCATGCAGACATAGCAGTGTGCAGCAGGTTACATGGAAATCTCCTAAAAGCCTCAAAAAGAAACTGACTTCTTCCTTTCAAAGACCTGCATTTTTTCAACAACACTTTTTCTTTTTTTTTTCTGTGATAATACAGGGTTTGTACTGACTCCCAAGAACAAAATTCAAGGAGTTTTCATGAAGATTTGTTTTTAATTCAAGGCTACAATACATGCGTAAAAATTGACAGTTAAAAATTATCTCCCTTGGTTATATAGCAGACAACAATCTGGGATTGCATCGATGCTGTAAAAATTTGTTTTTAAATAAATTTTCCATCAACTTGAATGCAGAAAAATCAAACTGCCATTTCTTTTTGACACATTAAAAATTTCTGGAGGCGATGACTTGATTTTCAAAGGTTTTCAAGGAGGATTGATCAACAGAACCACATGTTATTGATTTTCAAGGGTTTTCACACCTTAAAATTCGCTTTCAGATTTCAAGGAGTTTTAACGAGCATACGAACCCTTATTATGCATCCAATTACAGACTCCATCTCTCTGAAAGATTTTTGTTACGCGAGTGTCCACGTTTTCTGCTTGGCCTCTGCCTCTACAGTGTAACTTGAGTACAGCTGTTCTTGATCTTGCCTGCCTGTCTACTAGACAAAGTGTAAACACTTGTCAAGCTCATCTGCCCATCCAGTAGACCAGGTGTACACATTGTTCAGGCTTGTCTTCCGTCCATAAGGTGTAAACAGTTCTTTTTTCAGGTTTGTCTCCTTGTCCATAAACAGTTGTCATAAGGTTTGTGCGCCTGCCCACAAGATAAGGTGTAAACACCTCTCAAGCTGGTCTGATTGTTCAAAAGATCAGGTGTAGAAATGACATTTCACTGAGTGGTCAGATGTGACTTAAAAGCCCTGAACAAGCTTCTTTTGATAATTTTACTGGGCCTTAAATACCCTACAGCATTTGATGCAAAATCTCTAGATTATTTTCTAAAACTTTTTCCTTTGACATTGATCATAAATTTACTTTCTAATGTTCATGTGATAGCTAAACGCACCTTTCAATTGCATCTGTACAACAACAACAACAACAAAAGGAAAAAAAAAAAGAAAGAGAAGCTGCATAAAGGCCAGAGTAAAGCATGTTTCATGTTTGTGAGATTTTTTTTTTTTATTTTATAGCTTTATGAAGCTTATCACTAACAGAGATTCACACGTTTTTCATAATTATGGAATTAATCTGTCATCTAAAACATAAAATATGAAATAATTATGAAAATTATTTTCAGTACATGTGACAAAATCATATTCATATAACCAAGTTCCGCCCTAAATTTTCTGTACACCTGATCCATTTCAGCTCTTTTCTGCTCATTCTTCACTGGACTGAACTTTGTACCTCAAAATTTCCAGCAGAAAGTGAGTTACATAGAAAATGAGAGGCACACCAGTCAAGCATTTTGTGTAGTAAACTTCATATAAAAGTTCCATGCTCTCCCCTCTCATACCCACAAACTGGGGGTGAAAAGCAGCTGTATCCATTTAAAGTTTGTTTAACCATCTGCACACCAGAGTCATGGCCTTATGCAAAACAAACTGTAACGTGTATGTTTTTAGAAGTATTCACAGTCAAAGGCTTTTCCATGATATGCAACTTCATCATATCCAATATTTGCCATCCAAAAGTGAAGGGGAGTTATGAAATCAGACATGATGGCTTTTTTCTTTTACAACCTACTCTACTGATACAAGAGCTTCGACCAGGGAAAACCCTAACAAAACTAACTCCCACAGAACCTGAGGGATACAACCGACATCCTAACAACAGGTTTCGATGCCTTGAAAATCTTGAAGAGAGATCAGACTTTGGTCTTTAAGCCTTACCTGCACGGCTCTTATGGTGTTAAGAGTGGCTCCACCTGGAATGAATTCCACCTTGTCAGGGTATTTTGCCACCATTTCATCATACCTGTGGGTAGGAAGAAATTACAAAGGTTTTCACATAAAACAGAAATGTGATCCATTACCACAAAGGTCACATCATCTCCTAAAGATGATTCAGCAAAAAAGCTACAGACAGGCAATTCATTTTTTAAAAATCGTTTGCTTTTCATGTAATCAGTCTGCTGGTATGGCTGTCTTTGTATTCTTTGAATATGATATCATTGTTTCCTATAAAATGGGAGTCTACTGCTGGCCTAACTCTAAAACAAGGTTAAATGTCTGTTAGGAACACTGGGAGTTTATCACAGCTTATCTTAAAGTCTCAGTTTATCAAAATGGCTAATCACCAACAAATTAACAAGTCCATACCTTTGTTATGAGAAAAAAAAAATCGTCCTACCAGAAAGATCATTTTCTGGTTTTCATTCACACATGATACTTTCAAGGCACGTTAGTTGCTTGAAGTCTCTTTTGTGAACAGTCACAAATGTGTTATTTCTTAACTCATTTCTCTTTACTCTTCATTCACAGATAAAGACATGTACCTTTATTTTTCAGAAACAATTACCAGACATGTACCTTTATTTTTCAGAAACAATTACCAGACTTTTTTTGAAACCTGAAACTTTTCTGACATAGGTACTTCAAGCATGACAGACAGATAAGGTGTTATTTCATCAACCTTCTCTCACCCCCAGCTCTGTTTTGCCAACTGATCACAAAATATTGTAATTATGTGAAAAAACATTCCACAAAAATTAATGGTGAACTGCAACACACAATTTTCACCACTGAACAAATAATGTTGAAAAGAAACAAAACTGAAACCACTAAGCCTTTGCAATTCATTCTGTCAAACTAAGCACAACTTGTAACAATCTTTTTAATGTTTCTGTGCACATTTTCCAGATTTTTTTCTCTTAATTTCTCTGCATATTTTATTACCTATTTCAAATGACTTTAAAGAGAACAACACTAAGCTGATAGAGAAAACAAAAAAAGGTTAAAAAAAAAGAAACTTGCAAGTAGTTTATGGGATTTCAATGCCAGAAAAGCAGGCAATACAACCGACACTTACAAAGGTACATGTTTTTTTTTCAGCCAAGATGGCATTGTTGGCTTTCAGGTCATACCTGCACAACAGACAATTTCTGGAGTGAGTAATCAGCATCACAAGAAAAAATTTTTTTTTTTTTCTCAACAGGGTTATAACATAGGGATCATGATGCAGAAATAATATTTCTGAGGTGGACAGATAATGCAGGGAGAGTGGGGCGAGGGGGTCACAACCAACTGCCCATATAATACTCCCCCCAAAAAACTTCTAATTCGTGAATGATTTTTTTTTTTTTTTAATTTTTTAATTTTTTTACAGCATGTTTCCTATCCACAGATAAAAGATGGGGTGGGAGAGGGGGAAGGTGGAAAGAGAATGAAAGGGGAAGAGAATGGGGGAGAGAAAGGCGCAGGGGAGAGATATTTACTGCATTCTACACTTCACTAGCAGGGGAAAGACATTTACTGCATTCTACACTTCGCTTTGAAAGTTTTAGTTCTCTTCCTACTGTAACAGTATGTTATCTGTGAATACCACAAACATTACGATTTGGAAGTATCAGTCAGGACACACAATATCCAGCAGACCCCCCCCCCCCCCCCCTTTCACTCCTTGTATACACACACACCATTCCATGTCACTCACTTTTCCAGTAGCTCTACACTACTGTCATCGTTGACGGAGATATCCAGAAGCGGATTGCCATAGGCCAGCAGAACTCCTTCCCTGACACACACACACACAAACATTTCAACATCAGAACAGGAGCCCAAAGTGAACCTCAAATCTTGTGCATGCTGGTGTTAAACCCCTGCACATATGACAATAGTATTTCATCTTAGAGACTGTTACAGTGATTTTCTGTCACTGGAGGAGCATGATGCATTCTGATCATTGCATGCTGTGGATTTAGACTTAAAATTAGAGTTGACAACAGCATCTCTACATAACATTAGACCTCCTTTTCTGTTTTATGCATATGATATTTCCTTAAGAGTTTCATGTTTTCCTCTTTTACTGTCCCATCTCCTGTGCCATCTCAGTAGCGCTGAGCACCAACACCGCTCATTCTGGTCCTTTGTCCACAGCCACAGCCTGGCCTGCCCCACCACAACTCAGGCACTTTGCAGAGAGCAGTCATGTTATCATGAGGCAACCCACCAGAGGAGACACTGCACTGCTGCCAAGTCACTTCAGTGGTGTTCAATGACGACTTTTCTGATCCAACATATGCAGGACACCACTTACTAAGCTCCCCACTGATGACAGTAACTGCTTAGTCACGGAGCCAGCATGACAGAGTTCTCCCTGCAGTCAGTGTCACTACATCTGTCCAACAACCATGCTCATGAATTTGCCCTTACCAGTGGCCCTAACAGAATCAAGCTGACTCAAAGATGTGGAGAGACAATTGAAACTGAGGTCAGCACGAAACCAGGGCATGAAGAGCCAAAGCATTTGAGACTTTCTTTACTTCTGATCGACGAGAATGAGGATGATGAAGCTGATACTATGGATGTCAAGGTATTTGAGCATCACTCTCACTCTCAGAGATGCACTGATTTTGTGGATGAAACTCGACTGTGTAGCTCCAGTCTTTCCCACTGAGCCGTGGCAAACTCAACTCTGGGGAGGAGCCGCTTGGGGCAGAAAACCCCCACAAATACATGGCTCTGATGGGAATTCAACCAACAACCGCCCAGCAGGAAGTTGGCAATGCTAACAACTTTGCCATGGTGGCATCATTCTGTACTTACATATCTCCAATTCAAAATTTTAAACTCTTATAGACAAACCGACCCTAGAAACAACACTGAAGATGTTTCACTGACCTATTTACTTTATCTTGTGGCCAACAGGTCAGATAAAGCGGAGCCACCGCATCTGACATCCTAGGCCCTAGTCAGAACTCTGTCAGCTTTACACAGACAGAAACTGTTCAAACATTTCTGAGACTGATGACAATGCGAAAAGCCCTGTGAAATTTGTAAAGTTTATCTATTATACAGACAGACAGGACAAATACCTGGCTTCCTAGTGCTTCATCTATGTACTGAGTAATGCTGTGAAACGATTCTCTGTGCTGTGTACTGATCAAAACTGTACCACTGAGAAATTTCATCCACCAAATTCTGTCAATTTGAACAAAACTTGATCTACTTTTTGTCATCATCATTATGTCAAACAGGGAATCTGACAAATATCAAGGTTGTACTAAAATATCCAATGACTAAGAGACTGGAATCACTCAGGAAGTAGATCACTGACCTCATGATCTTAGTGGTTCTTGGGTTATAGAATGAGGTCCCAGTGGTGAAGCTATCTGGTTGAGGCAGAATTAAAATTACTTTTAACACTGGTTCCAACCCCATTCCCTAAAAGCCCTTCAAACGCGACTTTAAACCACAGTTCTGTGTGCACTATGCAACCAGAATACCTTGCTCACATGTAAACCTCATTATCATCTTTGAACCAGTATGGACACTGTATGCATTCTATGCATTTATAATGGTTTACATGAAGATGACTGAGAGTGGGGTTTAATCCATTCAAAAAGCCTTCTCATGAACGGAAAAGCAAGTAAACCAACCTCTAGAAGAAAACAAAAAGATCAATCCCTGTATTGCTGCTGTTACGAGCACCATTCAGTCTTCTGCTGCCATAAGAGTGATTTGACTGCTTCATGGCTGACAAGAATGTACATATGATGTGTGTGTCAGTAACAGCAAGTGTACATGATGTATGCAAGTGTATGGATGCATGTAACTTCACACCATATTAACTTCTTATCCTGCTGAAGCTGCTCTTCTAGGTGAATGTCACCTGAGAGTGCATTCCAGGTCAAGCTAATGTGTGTGCATGTTCATATGTTCAGATGCACGTGTGATATGACTGGTTTGTATAAATGCTGGTATATGTATTGATCAGCGGGCTTCACACAGCATGGTGGTCACTGAAAAATCCACAAACCTTTGAAAACCTTTTTCAAAGAGATACCCCCGCCCCTGCTTACCCTGAACTATGGCGGACAGGAAAGGAAGATGTATCAATTGCCTAAAACAATGAGGAGATCATCATTCTATTGACAAGATTTGAATGAAACAACTGCAATCTATATGCAAGAAATAAAATTAAGAAAACAAAAAGGTCTAGCTGTCAGAGAAAACAACCCTTCAACTTCTTTTTCATCTGCCTTGAATCCACACGTTTCTATTTAAAAGGAAAGATAGCATGAGTAGAATGCATAACATTGAAATATAACACGTTGCGAGAGCTAATGAAGCCCATTTGAAGGGCGAGTGCCTGAAATGAATGTATGCGGGAACATGACCCGACTGTCTTCATTCAAGTACAAACACAGAGCGCTTTCCCTTTGTCTTATTCTTGCTCCTTTCGCAGATCCAGTTTTCAACTGATCGTCTCCACATGCTGCATGATGACTCTTGAGCACACTTGTCACATCTAGAGTCACATCTTTAATATAATAATTCTGCAAAGTGAAGCAATAGTGGGTTTCCAAGCTGGTCTGCAGGAAAGAACTGTGTTCAGACCAAAGACACATTCCAGGATGACATCTCTCACTGTGGCAGTAGGAAAGGGGGAGGTGGAAGTGGAAGAAGAACGATATGACAAAAGATCAATGATGGGAAAGATAGGAGGGGAAGGTGATGGGAGAGGACTGTGACAATCGGGGGATGAGGGGAGGGGTGGGGGGTACATGCAGTTGAGTTGGTGAGTGAGTGAGTGACTGTATGTGTGTGTGTGTGTGTGTGTGTGTGTGTGTGTGTGTGTGTGTGTGTGTGTGTGTGTGTGTGAGAGAGAGAGAGAGAGAGAGAGAGAGAGAGTGTGTGTGTGTGTGTGTGTGTGTGTGTGTGTGTGTGTGTGTGTGTGTGTGACACAAAGCCTTTCAAAGGCTGTCACTGTTCAGGAAAAGACATCTGTCCTGTTAAAAAACAAACAAACAAACAAACAATAATTTAGATATTATGTACATTATGTCTTTATCATAATAACTAATCTATTCTAAACCTCACGACTGATAAAATTAAGCTGTGCCCACAGTGCCAGCCAGTGCCATTAATTTATGATCACCATTTAACCAACAACAAAAAAAGAAGTGAAACAGATGCTTCAGAATGGACAGCTGGTGTCTGCGCTGAACAGCCTGTACAGTTTTGTTTCCTTGTCACACCAGATTATAATAAAAAAAAAAAAAAAAAAAGGTGACACATTATAAAACCTACAACAGAAACATGTGTGCAGAATTTCTAGAACACAGGCAGGAAAACTGGCCCTGAAGTAAGAAAAACAACACATGACAGTAAAGCAACAACGAACAAACTACTCCCCTTACCTACCCCCACCCCAACCCCCAAAACCTACCTACCCCCACGCCAACCCCCAAAGGCAGAGAGAATGGTAGAAATGAGAAAATCAATTGCACATGATCTCCAGAAGTCACTAATACACTTTACTGGGAGAGAGAGAGAGAGAGAGAGAGAGAGAGAGAGAGAGAGAGAGAGAGAGAGAGACCGACAGAGACAGAGAGACAGACAGAGAAAGAAAGGGGGGAGGGGGGAGGATACAATTTAGGAGAGATATCCACATCCTCTGGAAGTCTTTTCACGCAGAGGTGTGTGTGTGTGTGTGTGTGTGTGTGTGTGTGTGTGTGTGTGTGTGTGTGTGTGTGTGTGTGTGTGTGTGTGTGTTTGTGTGTGTGTGTGTGTGTGTGTGTGTGTGTGTGTGTGTGTGTGTGTGTGTGTGAGAGAGAGAAAGAGAGAGACAGAGAGAGAGAGAGAGAGAGAGAGAGAGAGAGAGAGAGAGAGAGAGAGAGAGAGACAGAGAGAGAGAGAGAGGGGCAGACAGACAGACAGACAGACAGAGAGGCAGACAGAGGGAGAGAGAGAGAGAGAAAGAGAGAGAGACAGAGAGAAACAAAGACAAACACCGTAAGAGCTTGAACACATTTGTGCACGTGCTTTTGTGTCACAATCTGCTTTAGTGTGTTGATTGTGAGGTGCATGTGCCCAAACACTTGTGTGCACACAAATTGTATTTAATTTAACAGATCAAAAGGAATTGAAAAGACTGTATCATCATTTTTTTTCTTCAAACAAAGCTTTCGAAGAAGACAAAAATGTTCACCAAAGACAACAAAAATCATCTGATCTATTTTTGTTTTCAATAAATAAAGTTAACTTGTTTTCTAAACATGCAAACAGTGTCTTCAACACTAATTTTACACCAGTTGTCTTTTATTTTATCAGTTTTATGTTCAGATGAGACACACTGAAAACAGATCACTTTAACACTCACGTTTTCTTTAATATCTTTTTTATCTTATATCACCACACAGATAACACTGCTTGTATGGGTAGGTCATTGACTAACATGTGCATTAAGTTTTTTTATCTCATTCCCGAAGCCATCTGCTGCTTTTCTCACTATAGGGAACAAAGAGCTTTGCATCATCAATATTCTTGTTGTTGGAAACATCGTATTTCATCTTCAAATAATTTAATGACTTTTTTTTGAAAAAGGGGAAGAAAAACTTATACCACCAACAACAAAATAATGTACTTATGTGCAGTATCTTATGTCATCATCCCCCCCCCCCCCCCCCCCCCCCTCTTCCCTTTCCCATCCTTGCACCTACATCCATGCCCCGATCCTCATGTTCTAGCATGAAGCAAATAATACTGAACTGATTCTCCAAAAGTAACAGTAACAAAGGCAGTTGACAATGCTTGACATCCTTTTGATGGGAAGGTAATAACACTTGACATGGCTAGGTCAAGTGTTACACTTCGGGTCAACACAGTATCCTTTAAATCTTGAGTAGTATTTGCTCTGGAAAACACTACATCAGCATGGTTACAGAAGTAAACATCAATGTGATCATGATCAGTGATCAGCAGAAACTGTTTTTATTAACAAGTGAGTCAAATTATTGCAGCTTAAATGTGAGTGTGTGCATCTTAAAAATCTTCTCTTACAACTTTCTACCTTTGACAACAGCAAGGTCAATGGTTGAAAAGTTAAAATGTAACCAAAGACTGGGCAGCCAATACAATTTCTGTTTAAAAAGGGAGATTTGTGAACAATGATGACAATGACTTAGATCAGGTATGTCTACTTAACAAAGAAAATGGAAACAGCAACCTGCTGTTATGGACCCATACCTAATTCAGCTGTATGCTAACATCTCATTACTTTTAAAAGAAAAAAAAAATGTATATACATAGATTTTGTGGTGTTCATTTGTAATGCTACATGTTCTGTTTTGGTTTCTTACTGGGCACTTAAATTAACAGCTATCCTACAAGTGAATGTGGCCATATGTGTACCATAAAGAATACAACTAGGCTTAAAAAAAAGTAATGTGGCTTACAAGTTTGTATTTCAGAAATGATTTGGATACCTTGAATAAGCATCAGGGACAACAGGATTACTGATAAATTAAATGGCATGGAGACGTTTGTCCTACACTTCAAACAATTGTGATGGTTAACTGTAATTTATGCATAAGACGACATGTAATATTATCAGACACTATGAACGGAGTTAATTTCAATGCCTATGCATGTGTATGCATGTGTGTGTGTGTGTGTGTGTGTGTGTGTGTGTGTGTGTGAGTCCGTGTCTGTGTGTACGTGTGTGTGCGCATGCGTGCATATGTACATGCATGCGTGTGTGTGTGTGTGTACAAAATGTAAAGGAAATTTTAAAAAGTAAGAAAAAAGAAAAAAATGTCTTGTACTATTCTGATAGCGGTATTATACCACAGCTTGATTTTCTGTAGGAACAGCCCATTTTACTCAATCATATATCATACTGGTCGATCAGTGTTATGATGGTGAATAAGTCATGGCAAAGATAACTTTACGGTCTAATCTCTGACACTGATGTTTTAAATGAAAAGAACGAATGACTGCGCCACCAAACAAAGGGGGTAACTAATCACAAAACAAACACAATGCATTTCCACCTACTGGGTCTTCTTCAGGCAAGACATTTAACATTCAAGACAATAGAAATGGACACGACAGACATTCATTTATTTCTTCCACTGGGTGCAAAAAAGCTGGGGAATAAAAACCTAGGGCAATGTTCTATCTGATACTGCTGTTAAAAAGCAAATCAACACATACGAAGGACACTACAAGGTGCACTGATCTTAAAGATGTGAGTACAGCTGTGGGAACGGATGTATACACACATGCAAGGTGTTACACTACAGTGTTAGCTCATGTGTAATCCATCCAAGAATCATACATGGAGCACACTTATGTATGCACTGTGAAGTGGACTGCCTCTGGGAGGCCTAGCCAAACTGTTCAAAGAATGGAGGTGAGCTCTGAACATGTATGCCACTTTAGCTTTAAAAAAAAAAAAGAACTCTAAATAAACGTCAATGGAGATAGATATCTTGTTTACATGCTTTTCTTGATGTTTTCACAAACTGTTCAACTGCACTTCTTTGCTCATACCTTCACACTGTCACTAGACAAAAGTTGCAGTATGGTGTTGAAATGTCTTCGCAGTTAGACTGACACACTGGTATGGTAACTAACACAAGTGGTGATAGCATCCATGTAATAATACAATAACCAGCCACCTCTTAATTAATCAAGTTCAAGCTCAAGGGAATTGGAAGGTATGGTGGAGCCATGGTCCATGTCCGCGATCCAGACCATCTTGAATAGAATGTCAGACATTTGGCATAAGAGAGATTATCACCTGTTGAAGATGGACAATATAAACCCTTCTTTTCTTTGACTTATAAATGTAGGAGGAAAGAATTGTGTTTCCGTCTCTGACTTGCAAGGATCAGCTGGGAAAGAATCTGCATATTGTAACAGCCAGCTGACTTAAGTCTGGCCAATGACCACCCTGCCACCTCACCTTCTGGCACCTCAGTGAAGTGTGGGGAATAGTAAAAGGGCAAAATGTATGCGAGTGTGTGTGCGTTTTAGCTTGGGGGGTGGGGTGGGGGGGGGGGGGGGGAGGGGGGAACTCTCCTTGCTGAAAGTTATTCTTAAATGAGGCAGGGAATAGTAAACAGTAAATAGCCAACTAGTAGGGGTAACTATTATTCCCGTGATTAAATAATTACATAGCCATAACTCCAAATGAATGCTGATTAAGACAGTAGAACATCTAACACAACTGCCAACACATAGCACACAGAACAAACAGGGACATCCCCCCCCCCCCCCCCCCCCCCACACACACACACAAAATGATAACATACAACCGAAATATGTGCAAAGCAACAACTGGACAGATGATGAAAAACACAAAATTAACATTTATTCAAGACTGGCAGAACCTTTTTGATCTTGAGTAAGTCAAACAAACACAAGAACAAACAATAACAAATGTCGGTAAGCTAAGCTCGATTAGCATGAAAAGAAATCTTTAAAGTTAAATGAGGCAGGGAATAGTAAACAATAACTAATGAACAAGTAGGTTAACTATTGCTCCCATGATAAACTAATTGTGAGCCCATAACCCCAAACGAATCCTGCTTGTGACACCAAAACACCTTGCAGAAATGCCAACACAGAGCACACAGAACAAAGGAGACATCTCCTAGTCCAAGAAAAGGATGTTACAAGCTTGCTCGTATATATATATATCCTATACCTGACACATGTACACAACAACCGTGGAAATAAACAAACATAAACTAACAATATAACATTTCTTCATGACAGGCACAATCTCTTTGATCTATAATCAAACAAACAAAGGGACGAACAGTAACAAATACAGGTAACTTTGATTTCATTGGTGTGACAGGAAATCTTAAATGAGGCATGGAACAGTAAGCAGTTAATAATGAATAAGTAAGGTAACTCTTGTTCCAATGATGAAGAGCTCGTGGGACAAACAAGAAGAAATCCCAAGAAAAGATATTCCAAGCTTGTTCAATTTATACACACTTTTTTTTTTTTTCAATTTATTTATACCTGAACATGACACGTGTATGGGGATTTTTTGCATATGTATATATACATATATATATATATATATATATATATATGCAATAGCTCATTGTAATGGAGTAGGATTGGTCCTGTTGTGTCCGACTGGGTTTGATTAGTTACTACCGTATTAGTGCCACATTTCAGTGCATAGGAAGTAAATCACTCAGCACATTCTTTTTAAAAATTTCCTTTTCAAATCCTCAAGCCTACCTGCAACTGAAGGGCATTACAGGCAGCCTTGTCAGTTGTGGGACCTCACCTTTTCAGTTACTTGCAATGCATACTGAGACTGCAACACAGTGAGTAGATGGCTGTCTTGGTTACATTTAACTGGCCAAATGGAAAACAAAATTCTCATTTGCATATATATATCTTTAGAGCTGGAAGAAATCCATCACGAGTTCTGTTAACATTTCAGTAAAAAAAAAAAAAAAGAAGTCAACTGGAAGTCAACTGGATGAAAGAAAGATGGCCAGAATGGCAAGACTCATGCATTTCCCATCTTCTTTAACTTACAGAAAGCAATCCTTCGATTTAAAAAAAAACAACTTTCTTATGTAAAGTAATCCAAGCATAAGTCAGATGAGAAAAATTAAGTCAGTCTGAGTGTAAGAAAATACAGAACTTTAAGTTGACAACTCTGTATCTGTCCGTACTAGACTTGAGTAACTTGACTTGTCATTCACATGCATGTACACTTCAATATATGGGATATTTTTTTTTTTTTTTTTTAACACAATGAATGATGAACAACCCAACTCCTAGTTGGGGCTCCCACATGCATAATGCCACCGAGAACATATTATTTTAATCTTATGTTGGATTTAGGATTGACTGATTCATCTATAAATAAAAAATGTAATCAACAAACACGGCAAGTCCTTTTTTTTTCCCAAGTTTAGGCCCAACAGTGTGAAGGTTTTCCCTCTGGGGGCTAACAGTTTGCCTTGGGATGCAAGTCTATGCTGTATAATTGTTTGTAAGACCTACCCCTCCCTCATAACTAACCTCGACTTCTGTTATATTCTCTATATCTTTGCGAGTCAAACAGCACAACTTTCCCATTCAACCAGCTGCTTATCTCTTCCAGAAATCCTTGTCAGAAGCAAGGTCTTGATGCCTATGTGCACTTTCCTTTTCCGAAAGTCACATAATTTGTACACACATCAGAAATGTCAAATGTACAAGTCAGAAATGACATCTATTTGCATTCACAACATGTGTGACTTGAAAGGCAAGTATACTAGTGCCATGTCGCCCAGGGATGCCGACCTGTGTTATCTACTCTTTGCCATCAAAGTATAACCTTCCTCTCTCAATATCTGACCTTGACAAGGGACCAGTCTACTCTCCATTCATTGACAATGTTAATGCTGTGTATCCAGGACCATGACTTAAGACCTTTCCTCCATTACTTCCTGTGCCAATGAAAATCCTATCCACAAAAGTGACTAATATTTCTTCCTCTAGCTGTCTTTTTGATCTGGAATAGTTACAGTAATGAGGAGGAGGATTTATATGCACTCAATTTCTGCCAAGCTAGTTCAGGGTGCTTATATACACATAGAAAGAAAAACAAACAAACAAAACCCCCTAAAATACCTGTCTGAATGCACACCCACCCGAATACACTTCCATACGCACACCAGTAGACAAGAATCCACATCCCTGCTCACTTAACTGATCCAACTCACTCATGTCGATCCATCAAACACACACACACACACACGCACACACAGAGAAGTAGAGTACATCTGCACACAACTGATATTCTCACAATGAAGTAAGAGAAGAACCAAAAAAAAAAAAAAAAAAAAAAAGAGGGGGGTGTTCATGTATCTGTGGCAGAGCAAATAGGTGTATGCATTTGTTTTTTAAATATTGATGCCTTTTTTTAAGGGTTTTGTTCCATGCCTCTTTGTATTTGATACTAATCCTATGATCTCTGACGTATGTTTTTCATATTTTATTGAATACAAGATCCAGTGATTGAAAATGTGTTACGCACGAGTTCTTTATAAGTGCAATTTATTCACTGACCTTTCTCTTAATGGCTATGCATTCTGTGGTGCAACAAATACCTTAACTTCTCTGTTTGTATGCCTGCGTGTGTGTGTGCATGTGTGAATATGTGGTGCATGCATGCATGTGCATGTGTGTGTGTGTGTGTGTCTGTATGGTGATGTGCATGGTTTGCATGGGTCCATTTCTTATGTGTCTAATAAGAGAGAGAGAGAGAGAGAGAGAGAGAGAGAGAGAGAGAGAGAGAGAGTAATAAAAGTGCACCATAGTCAGCAGCATAGTCGTGCAACAATTAATCAGCTACTTTATTGAAAGAAAAAGATATTGCTTGGTTGGTCTCAAGTACCACTTGCGTTTTAGCAAATGACCATCAATACGAAAGTTGCACAAGAACGGTAATCCAAGAGCTGTAGCAGACGACACGCAGCATCACTTGATCTGCCACTTCAGACGTCCTCGGGTAAGTAACCTGCTTGAAGCTACAGATACAATACCGTACTAGACTGGTTGCTTCAGGTGGGTTACTTTAAAAAAAAAAAAAAAAATGGAGAGGAAAACACAGTTTGTCAATGCTGCGAAACCTCACTTACTTTGCCATTATGTAGTCTAACCGTCCGCCAGCTCCTACCTCACTGATCGAAGAGGCCCTACACTTGCCCTGTCGTTCCTCTTATACA
>JADBJO010002690.1:57500-90000 GCA_016801955.1 Conus betulinus | reverse complement strand
CACACACACACACACACACACACACACACACACACACACACACACACACACACACACACACACACACATACACACACACACACACAATACAGTAGAGTCGAAGAGAGCGACAGCAATGAGAATATCAACAGCACAGAATTTCCAAAAGACAGGGAGACCATTTTGAAATAGCCCCACAGGGGCAGTCAGGGAACCTTGACAAAGGGATGACCTTCAAAGGTATGAACGCGTTATCTTCCTGATGTCATTATCTTCACCTGCCATTTAACCTCCCCCCCCTCTCTCTCTCTCTCTCTCTCTCTCTGTCTCTCTCTCTCTCTCTCTCTCTCGTATCGTCCTCATTTTTGATGGTCATTTGATCTTTCTCTATCTCTCTCTGTCTTTCTCTCTCTCTGTCTCTCTGTCTCCGTCTGTCTGTCTGACTGTCTGTCTGTCTGTCTGTCTCTGTCTCCCCTCTCTCTCTCTCTCTCTCTCTCTCTCTCTCTCTCTCTCTCACTCGTAGATGGTTGAGTCGAACTCCCGCACTTTCCCCTCTCTTAGATATCCCGATTTCCTTGCCATATTTGTTTGTTGTTTGTTTGTTTTGTTTTTACGGAAATCGGGATTAGTGTTCATCTGTGTTAGTACTTGGTCAAATCATGTCATTGACCGTGTGTAACTTGATGCCAAACAATTTGTCCTGTTTTGGGTTTCAGATTTTCGCCACACTGATTGGAGAACCTAACTTAAAAAAAAAAAAAAAAAAAAAAAAAAAAAAGACTGTCAATATGAGATGGGATGGAGCCCGTTTATGTTTCCCAGAACATCCGATGAACAAAGTCATCGCAGGGCTTTCTGTAGTGTCATCCTGTAATATCAGAGAATTATTCAATATTTCACTTCGGGGGACCATTCTTGAAGAGAAAAATTGGTCGTAGCTCGGCTGAACGAAAGTCTGAAGGGCTGAAGTAAACATCATTTGCGTTCATTTCATGGTGGAAAGAACGTACGGCCATGTTAATAAATTGTGTTGAGTTTTGTACCGAGGGGTATACTACAAACTCTTTATTAAGATAACGACCACAAAGTGCGAAGAAGATTGCAATAACTGAGCCCCGAGAATACTCTTCGTTCAGGGAATAAGCTTACCGAATTTTACCAGTTGAGACCTGTAACTGTAATTCTACAGTCGTTTTCTAGACGTGGATCAGGAGTCTCGTGGCCTATTCCATCAAGGCCACAGCGACAGCCTAAAAGAAGAGAGAAAATGAAAATGTTCTT
Source organism: Conus betulinus (assembly GCA_016801955.1). Taxonomy (NCBI): domain Eukaryota; kingdom Metazoa; phylum Mollusca; class Gastropoda; order Neogastropoda; family Conidae; genus Conus; species Conus betulinus. The sequence goes on along the minus strand of JADBJO010002690.1, from coordinate 88,740 downwards.
GATCAAGTGAGACAAAAACGATCGTTCAATGTGAACAGTTTCTGCGCTGTTTTCGCGCTGGTTCGTGTAAGTGATTTATGAACACTGAGAAGGCTGTAGGTAATGAGATAGTCATAGCGAAGCCGTCAAGAATCAGTCTTTCAAAAAGCTGAAACAGGACATAAAAATGAAACTTTTTGTCTGAAGGGAGGTTCAAGTTCATGTGCAGTAGACATGATTAATTAAAAAATGAATGTTCAAACTAAAGTTACGGGAACACAAACCATGAACGTGACACAGTGACAGATTCCTAGATGAATTATAACCGAAAGCCCGTAGCCGATCGAACAATTTTCGACTGAAGTTTGTGAACATGAGTGCAGAGAAATCAGGCTTCTGTAGTTTTGGGAAGCGACTTAAAGACACACACACCGATTTCATCTACCTGCTGATCTTAAGAATTAACCCTATGAACAACGGATGCTTTTCATGCTTCTAAAGCTTTTATTTAGCCCCGAGGCTTGAAGTGATGTCACTCTGTTGGCAAGGCGAGCAGTTTTAGATAGCAGCTGCCCTGACTGCCAGTCCTGTGTATCCAAGATCTTAGGGTTACAGGGACACAGAGGGTTGTGAAGCGATGGACACACATGAGCAAGAGGGTAGGTGTGTAGAGTGTGTAGAGTTATTCAAACACCGCGTGTTGACCACGAATCAGTCGTGGTTTCTCCGGGGCGAAATTCACCATCACACAGCGTGAAAGGAATGTACCACACAGCGTGACAGGAAAGTAGGTCATTTCAGTGGCCAGCTCACATGGAGTCGCCGCGTTGGAGCCAGGACTAGGGGCACAAAACCCTTGGGCTTCAATCGAGGGTAGTTCATTGAGTCGCCGACCAACCGTCACCAGTTCTTATCGATGTATCTACTAGCTTTTGAACCCGGTTTGTCCAAGTCCAAGTCTTCCCCCTCCCTTCCCCCGTCTTCCTTCCTGGTCCCGTCATGTCAACCTTGCCCCACTACGCCCCCCCCCCCCCCCCCCCCCCCCCCCTCCGCCTCTCTGCGCTTCTTTAGTCTCCTGTCTTCCTCAATTGTTTTACGTCTTGAAACTCTCCCATATACCTCCCCCTCCGCCACCATCAGCATCTTCATCTCAAATCTCTCTCGCAACCCTCTCTTCTTCTGTACACACACACACACACACACGCGCGCGCGCGCGCGCGCGCGCGAATCGAATCAAATCGATGCGCTCTTCCTCTACTTAAGGGCCTGTTCTGTAGGGGTCATGCTGGTCGAGAGAGAGAGAGAGAGAGAGAGAATTTGTGTGTGTGAGTGGGCTGAAGGACGCGTGCGAGCTCTGTGATCCTGTTTTAGCTTTTGCGTGATTATACGTTATTTGTAGGTTTTTCGGTACAGAAGGGATAGAAATCGAATCCACAGAGAAGCATACATCCAAGTTGAAAAGAAACTGGAAAAAAAAAAAAAACCAACCAACCAAAACAAGACAAACCTTGCGCAAGTTCAATAAAAGGAAATAATCCGGTGCTCAAGTACTGTGTAATATGTGCCAGAGTTATCCAAGCATGGCATGGTGTGTGTGTGTGTGTGTGTGTGTGTGTGTGTGTGTGTGTGTGTGTGTGTGTTCTTCTATACTAAAATGGATCATCACTGTTTTGTTATAATCAGTTCTATACGGTGTAACACGAGTTCATGCTCATGATATCCGTAGTACTGAAGGAACCATGGCCAAGCATCTTCTCGTTTCCCTGTTACTATTGGCAATAAAGATTATAAAGGATTATGTTTGTCTGTCTGTCTCTCTGAGTGTTCTTCGTGCACACGCACGTTGTGTGTGTGTGTGTGTGTGTGTGTGTGTGTGTGTGTGTGTGTGTGTGTGTGTGTGTGTGTGTGAGAGAAAGAGAGAGAGAGAGCTATGTCAAATGTCTTTTCTTTCTCATAATGTCCTTATCCATGGTATTTCTAACAGAGACAACATGACGTGGAACATCCATCCACCTGTGTAACATCTAACAGGTATGGCATGAAGCCATACACCTGTAGTGTTTCTAACGGAGATAATGACATAGAACAACCTTCTGTGTAATATCTAAAAGGCGTAGCATGAAGCCATACACCTGTAGTGTTTCTAACAGAGATATGGCATAGAACAACCTTCTGTGTAATATCTAAAAGGCGTAGCACGAAGCCATACACCTGTAGTGATTCTAACAGAGATATGGCATAAAACATTCACCTATGTAATGTCTAACAGGCTTTGCAAGAAGTCATAAACCTCAAGTCAAGTCAAGTCAAGTCAAGTAAACTTTATTATCTCAATTTGAGAAATTAATTTGTGGTCACACACATTCACAGCAAATAAACAATAATCTAGCCACATTACCCATTTTCTCACATATGACATACATTCATATAGAGGAATTTGGATTTCAATTAAACATCTTCTCGGTTCATGAAATCAATGGACAGGGGAATAAAACTTTGTTTAAATCTGACACACTTCTGCATTTAACCGATCGATATCTTCGTCCTGACTGAAGAAGGTCATACTGATTTGCAAGAACGTGGGTCTGGTCACACACGTAATCTTCTTCGCTTTACAAACAACACGGCACCTGTATAGCTCACTCAGACTTTTTTGTCTCTCACCAACGACGATTTTTCCTCCCACGTTCACCACTTTCTCAAGCACATTTCTGCTCTTCACAGTCAACCCACCATACCAACACATAAATGAGAAAGTTAGAACAGATTCCAAGAAGCATGAATAAAATGTCCGAAGAATGTCAGTATTCACATGAAATGATCGCAGCTTGCGAAGACATTTAATCTGGTTTGACATTTTTTGTGGACATACTCAACATGGGATTTAAAATTCAGCTTATTATCTATAAAAGTTCCTAAATATTTGTATGATTCAACACGTTCTACTTCAGCACCTTTGATAAAAAGTGGTGGTACAGCTTTTGGATTCTTTCTAAAATCAATCAACATTTCTTTCGTTTTTGTTACATTCAGATCAAGATAGTTATGATCGCACCAGTCAACAAATCTTTGAACCTCCTTGAAGTAAACAGAATCAGAGTTGGAAAGATCCACAAGTGCTGAGTCATCTGAATATTTAATGTACAAAGTTGAATCACTTCCTGAACAATCATTTGTGTACAGAGTAAAAAGCACTGGGTGATAAAACAGTACCCTGGGGTGCGCCAGTTGAAATGACTCTGGAAGACGAAACAACACTTTGATATCGAACAGACTGTGTCCTCTGTGTAAGAAAATCAATTATCCAAAGAATGAGCTTGTTACCCACATTTATGTTAATGAGTTTCTTTGCCATCAGATGTGGTTGTATGGTGTTGAATGCTGATGAGAAATCAATAAAGAGAATGCGTACAAAGGAGGCAGTTTTTCGAGGTGTGAAAAAAAGCATGATGGAGAAGTGTGAGTGTGGCATCATCTGTTGATCTGTTCTGTTGGTATGCGAACTGAAACGGGTCTTGGTACTGTGTAGTATCTTTTTAAAACATAACCGAGGACAATTCTTTCAAGACATTTCATTGCAACAGATGTGAGGGCAACTGGTCGGTAATCATTTAAACAGCTTGGGTTGCGTTTTTTGGGAACAGGACATACAGTGGCATTTTTCCATAAAAACAGGAATTATACATCTCTAAGTGACCAGGTAAACAAACGACTGTAAACATAGGAGAGCTGAGAAGCACACACCTTCAACAATTTTCCACAGATATTATCAGGGCCCATGCCCTTTCTCACATTTAAACGTTTGAAAAAAAACTGAACATCATTTTCCTCAATCACAACAGAATCACTTCCATCAACATCGTTTTTAACATTGCTTTGGAGTTCTTCCTTCACTTTCCTTTAATTCTTTACTAAAATCTTTATCATCAAATCTACAATAAAAATCGTTCAGCTTTTCTGCAAATGCTTCTGTTCTTTTGCTGTTTTTTTTGTTACTAATATTTTGGTTTGAACATTTTCCTGAACCTGATAAAACCTTTATTCCTTTCCATGCATCTCGCATATTTCCATTCTGGAACATGTTTTCAACTCTAGGGTATTTACAGAATTGTGACACTGGGCGTCCACCTACATCGCATCTACATCTTGCTCAGAGTATATACTGAATGGGAATGATAAAACCACTTACATTCCATGTTTGTATCGCTTCGAAGCACGGTGCAATCCCATTTATAATGGATTTGATTTTTGCTTGGTTTCGTCTGACAATCGTGTTAACATAAAGAGACATTTTTTTTCCCCTCAAAAGATTACTTGTTTTAAAAGGCATGTACACGCAGAATCTGTAGCATGAATTAATTTTGTGACTATTGCAGATCCTGTGAAAAACAATCGATCAATCTTCGTTTAAAATGAGAGAGAGAGAGAGAGAGAGAGAGAGAGAGAGAGAGAGAGAGAGAGGAGAGAGAAGAGTTGAGAAATCTTTAGTATAATCACTGTAGACTACTCTCTCTCTTTCTCTCTCCACGCACACACACACACACACACACACACACACACACACACACACACACACACACACACACACACATGTGCGAACGCGCACGCTTGCACGCATGCATAGACGGACCAACACACCCACCTATACATACATACAATAAAACACAGAGAGAGAGAGAGAGAGAGAGAGAGAGAGGAGAGAGAGAGAGAGAAGAGAGAGAGAGAGATTTTCTTTTAAGAAACTAAATGAAGCGGAAGAGAGAGAGAGAGAGAGAGAGAGAGAGAGAGAGAGAGAGAGAGAGAGAGAGAGAGAGAGAGAGAGAGAGAGAGAGAGAGAGAGAGAGAGAGAGAGATTTTCTTTTAAGAAACTAAATGAAGCGGAACTAAGGCGGAGGAACAAAGTTTTATTTGCAAAGTCACTAAGGTCACAAAAATCTCCTTCTGCACGTGATAAAGATCTGCATAATCAGCATAATGATAATCATAAATCTGTACTCTGGCATTTGCACATGCGTGGCAGTCAACAAGTACAATGTCAAAAAATGTTGTTTACAATAATGCAAACAAGTTTATAAAACTAAAATTAAAAAAAAAAAAAATCGGACTGAAAAAACAAAACGCCATACAGTCGTTCAATGAACTTCACTAAGTACACGTTACAATAAAGTAAATACATAAGTGGAGAATTAATCATTCGATGAAATTACGATTTACTGCTAGGACAGGCATATAAACTTAACATCAGGTGGTTTTCTTTTGTTTCAGCGCGATGGTGTTTTTAATGGCGACATTACTGTCTTTGGCTATAATAATGATGCTGAGTATATAAACAAAAGCAACAACAGCAATGATGTAACAACAATAACAACAAGGATCATGATCATAATAATGATGATGATGATGATGATTATGATGATGATGATGATAATGATAATGATGATGATAATAATAGTAGTAATAATGATTAAGTTAATATGATAATAATAAAAGCAACAACAACATCAAGAACAACAGGAAAAGAAGAAATAATGCCCCTGAAAATCCGAAACACATCTCTATCATGTGCACACTTAAAGTATATTCTTCTCTCTCTCTCTCTCTCTCTCTCTCTCTCTCTCTCTCTCTCTCTCTCACACACACACACACACACACACACACACACACATACACAGGTCACTTTACACACACACACACACACACACACACACACACACAACACACACACACACACACACACACACACACACGCATATAAAAACACATCCAAACACGATGCAAACATATTTGTAGCGCCTGCACTGTAGTCATAATAAATTCGCCAGTATTTGCGTAAGCTTCAAAGGCATGCTTAATGGTTATTTGGAGACAGTGCACATAATTATGTTTGATTATAGACCGGTTTTCATTTGGATTGCATCATGGACTTGGTCAACCAACAGTCATTTGAAAGTATCATTCCTTCGTTACTTTTGTTTTTCCTGTCTTGTAATCTGTAGCCGTTTCAGTGGCGGTAGCATTACGGCGCTCACTCCAAGCTCCTTGTCCTCAGTCACGCAAAGTTCAGGTTTCGTCGTCACAGCATCTTCCAGCTGACAGACACTCACTCTCCCAGAAGACATTGAATTTGATTTGCACAGACTGAGACACGGAAACTCTGCTCCCTGCTCTACAAGTTGTCTGTAGCTCCCAAGTTCGTCTGCTACGATAGTTAGCTTAGCTCTTAGTGTGTGTGTGTATGTGTGTGTGTGTGTGTGTGTGTGTGTGTGTGTGTGTGTGTGCGCGCGCGCGCGCGTGCACATATGTGTGTGTGTGTGTGTGTGTGTGTGTGTGTGTGTGTGTGTGTGTGTGTGTGTTATATCTGTGCGTGTGAGTGTGACTTAATCATGTTTATGGCCTTTTAATAGCTTTGTCCAATTTGTTTTAATTAAGCTTCTTTTTCAGTCTTTGTGTATGTCTATGTCAGTGTGTTTGTGGGCATGCGCAGAGGTCGGGGGTTATTCAGACATGCGCAGAAGGAGGGAATCCCTCTTTTTATCTGACCTTTACCCTTTACTTTCTGGACATTCCGTAGGTAGAAACCGAGAAAAAACCCAGAGGATGTAGGTACGGAAGTAGAATGCGCTGAACCCACAGGGTTTGTACCCAGGAGTTAATCTCGATGTGGAGGTAAATTTACCGACGACACATAAGTACGGCAGCTGGTTGGTCCCAGTCGCAGCCCAGCCACAGGGAGCAGTCAATGTCGAGTTGTCAGAAGGCAACCCACCAAAGCAAACCCTGCCCTGCTGCTGAGCCATGGTGTTCAGTGTCCCGTGGCCTGATCCCAGCGCACGCAGGACACCACCACCCGCATGTCCTTCTGTGATGACAAGAACTGCTGAGTTGCGGAGCTGGCGTGGATGAGTGTTGAGTGTCCCCCTTCCAGAAGACACCACTACGTCCGTCCTGAGACAGTCCGCTGGAACGTGCAAATACCGGCGACCTTGACACGGATTCACCGTGGGCAGTGGCATGGAGAGAAAATCGAAACGGAGATCAGTATGTGACGAGAGCATGAATGGCCACGGAGTTTGGTGTCTTTTTTATGCCAACTGATGATGATGATGACGAAGAAAGTCTGTGGAGGAACTGCATTCTGAAACTACATGACGTGACGTGGGATCGGCTATACTCTACGCCCACTTAAATGAAGCTATCCCGCATCAACCAGCATCGAGAGTTACAGATACCTGTGGTGCTGATCAGGAAATTTGATCAGCACTCTCAGAAATGCACCCATTAAGTAGATCAAACTAGACGGCGTGGTTTGAGCCTTCTTCATACTGTGAAAAAATATTAACAGACGGCTCGGTCGGGTATTTCAAAAAAAAAAAAAAAAAAAAAAAAAAAAAAATCTGATGAAAGTTGAACCCACCTTCTCCCAGTCCTCTTTCCCACTCATCATCTGATCTAATTGTTTCTCTCCTTTATTGTTTTCATTCCTTTTTCAGCTTTGTTCTTCCCTAACCATACACCCATTTATCTAGTCGCCTAGACAGTGCTATTGTTTCATTAAAATGTTTGTTATGTTACAATTTTTGTTTGGCTTCATTTTAGATTATTGTTATTAATGTGGATTATAACATTTTTTTTTCTTTTTCTTTCTTTCTTTCTTACTCTTTATTCATCAGTTTACCTCTCGTTTTCCTTATTCCTACTTGGCATTAAGAACACCCTTGGCAATCAGAATGCCACCCAACAAAATCAAATAGAAGGGAGCTAAATATCGTTTTTCTTAAACATGCTTCAATTTTCCCTCATTCTCTCTGGCTGATCTCCCTTGAATACTTAAAATCGCTAAGGGAGTTGACTAGTCTCTGTTGTTCCTTGGTGACCGAACGGGCTCATACCAACTGCTCTATATCTCTTGAGTTTTCTTTCTCTTCTCCTTCTCCTTCTTTTTCTTTCTTTTTTTTTTTTTTTTTTTTTGTGTAATCTTATTTCTCTTTTTCAAGGAGCCGCTATGAACGCAACGCAACAATGGTTTATTTTACTTTGCGATTTCAGTTCAGTTCATTTCAGTGGTTATTATAACGTCTGTTCATCATCAATGATATTAGACGATATCAAAAGGCAACAGAGATTACTGATAATGCCCCACCTACTGTCTATGGTAATTTTCTCTCACCTCTGTCCTTTACATATTAGAATCTAGACATTCCACCATGAAAACTTCCGAAAATACGTTTAAAAATGTTTAGTATGTTTTCCTTCTCTGGTCATTGTAGAATTCCACTGTCTAGCATTTCAGGAAATTGTGGACCTGGTTGCCAGCACTTCTCTGTCTTCCGCTTATTTGGCCGTCTCTTCCATGGCTTCGTTTTTGTTAATGTCGTTTATCATTCAGCATCTACAGGTGCTGATACTTTTTCTCAAATTGGCGTGAACTGCACTAGATCGTGGCTATAATAGCGTGGATGATCATAGGATCTGCTTCTCTCTGTTCTGGATGATCATAGGATCTGCTTCTCCTGTTCCCAATGCTCGGCTCTGGAATCTTGTAATGTGTGCTTCTTGTGTGACATTTCAAGATGGTGTATTACCGTGATTCGGGCGATCAATCCAGACCTGTCAGACGTTTGCTTTTACATCCCAATACATCGTGCATCCCAGAAGTGCCCGCACTTTGCTCTGTCTTGGTAACGTCTGTTCGTTCAGATCCCTTCCTCTTGGCCTGTCTTTGACTCCTTGAACGCTTGCAGGGGTCATGGGCGCTGTGATGATCGCTTCTCATCAAAAGACTCCGGCATTGATGTCGGCTGACACCCGGATTGCCTCATTCTGACGGAAGACGTTAATGTCGCTGGGCTTCATTGTGAAGTTAAAGTCCATTTGTTTTTATGATGAGCTAGCGTGTTTCGGCAACATAATTCTTATTTTCATAATATTATAGCGTGTTTGGGTCGCATAACTATAATATTATTTTTTTTTTCACAATATGAAATAGTGTTTTGGGTATACACTCCCTATTTTTTTCTTTTTCCTTTTTTTTTTTTTTTAATGGGCAAGTACATTTGGGCTACATATTTCTTATTTTATGCTGTGCTAGTGCGATTGGGTAACACACTTCTTATTTCTAATATGTATTAGCTTGCTTAGGCAACATGCTTCTTGCTTCTGTGAAGTGCTAGCGTGTTTGGGTAAGATACTTCTTATTTCTGCAATGTGCGAGCGTGTTTGGGCAACATACTTATTTTTACATAATGTGCTCGCTTGTCCGGGCAACATACTTATTTCTCATCACATGCTTGCGAGTGTGGGCAACATACTTCATATTTTTTTATCATGAGCTGGCGTGTTTGGCCAGCATACTTCTTATTTTTTTAATGTTGAAGACATTCTGATCACCTTTTCTTTTCTATGAAACACATCTTTCTTTTCTTTACTTTCTTTTCTTTTCTTTCTTCTCTTTCTTCTTTTTTTCGTTTGATAAATGCACATGTTTGAAATACAAACGTTGTGTTGGAATGTGAAACATGTCCATCAGAGGTGATCTTATTGTCCAGACAATCGGCTAGCAAGCCAGGGAATGCCGGATTCGTGGTTTGAATCTCAAACAGGCTCTACACCCCATCCACCCCCTTCGTTCCCTTGCCCCTCCGATCAGGCCGCAATAGCTCATATGGTAGAACACCGGAGTCATCATTCTGGGACGCTGGTTCAAAAATCCGCTGGGCCGTTTCGGCACAAGGGGATTTTCCCCGCTGAGTTGACGCTGGTTTTGACTCCATTTTCCAGGAAAGATCTTGGAATGAGACTCTAATACGATGTTCTGTGTGTAAACGCGCGCATAACGTCTTGCGCACTCGTGGACGAGAAGGTCAGTTTGGCCGTTGGTTTGGATGACACGTACACAAGCAGCATACACCCTAGGTGAAAAATCGAAAGAATGAGGGAAAAATTTCGGTGACTGGTATTCCACTGAGTGATACATGAAACGAATGACACACGTTGGCAGGAAGCTCTTCAGTTGGCTCTACCCAGGTAGGCAGTCCCTCGTGTAAACGAGCGAGTGTACTGTAAAGCACTTAGAGCTAGGTCTCATGCTTAGGACAAGCTGTACAAAACCCCTTATAATACCGCAATAATAGCCCCCTCAGCCCCCCTTCCACGTTCCTATCCTTTAGACATTAAGAGGTAGGTCGACATTTTGTGGATTGGGCAAAAAAAAACAACAACGTTCATTGTGTAAAACATATTCATGTGAGGAAAATGAATCGCCATTTCTTCTTAATTAAATAGCCACCCTATTTCGGGGTTAGTGAATCAATGATCACTGAGCTGAAGCGGATTTTCAAACCGCAAAAGAAGTTCATGTACGAGAATGGATACTAGGGAATTTGCTTTCATTTCAGATGATATCGTAACTTATAGGCAACACAGCTTAATGAATCAATGCGCAGAATTAAATATGATATGCTGCCACCAAATCTTATTATAGATCACACTGATTTGCAAAATTTTGAGATTAGTCTTCAGTGTCTCGATGCTCCTGATACTGATTATTTGTTGTTATCTGGTAATCAGATCAGATTACATTAATGCCATTGGGGAAACGATTGATCATTTGTGATGTTGCCTTTTTTCAGTTCTGTATTTATTTCGTCTTCTCATTCTTTACATCACTATCTCTTTGTAGTTTATATTATATCTATTTATCAATATTAGGCCTATATTACAATTTGTGCCTTGCATCTTTTCGCTAGTTTGTATCAAAGTAAATAATTTCTTTTTTCTGTATGCTGCATACTTTATGGAATTGTTGAATAGATTTCGCTGTAATTGTTCTACTCTGAATGCGGACTTGTTGAATCTACTGACATTACTTAGATGCAGATTGTTGGAAAATAGAACTGTTAATGAGGGGTGGGAGGTGGAGCTAAGTGGGGGTGGGGATGGGAGCGGGGAATGAAAAAAAAAAATCCATTTGTAGCACACACTAAAAAAGGAAAATGTTCCAAGCCAGAGTCAGTGGAACGATCCATTTGTATTCAAACAAAACGAAACAAAGCAAAACGAAACAAAAAAGCAAACAAAGCAAAAACGAAACAAAACAAAACAAAACAAAACAAAACAAAACAAAACAATACAAAAACACACGTGTATGAAGACAGAACAAAAAATGTGGATGGGGCGACATTCTGGCGACGTACAGTTCGCACAAACTTGACACAGAGAAGTCTAGTGCGACAATGAAGCTACAATCAATACATTGTGACACGATATGCAACGCAATGCGATTTAGTCTAAGCCAGTCCAATCCGATACAATGATAGGATATGATAAACATCGTGGCAGTGAGCCTGTAAAAATGAAAAAAAAAAAAAAAATGTGAATGTGAACATCATAGCACCAAACTTCCTACGAGAGAGAGAGAGAGAGAGAGAGAGAGAGAGAGAGAGAGAGAGAGAGAGAGAGAGCCAGCCCGCCAGCCAGACAGACTTACATGCAGGCAGACAAGACAGACAGAGAAAGACAGGGAATTTTTATTTTCTTTCAAGAGAGTAATAGGATAGAAATAAATGTGAGATTTTTACCATAATGCCCTCTGAGGAAAAAGAAACAAGCAACAACTACGAGACAAAAAGCAAGGGAAAAAAATCACACTCAAAAAACCCCACACATGAAACAAATACATACCAATCCATGCATACATGAAAAATGTCGTTCATGTAAAACAAGAGAGAGAGAGAGAGAGAGGAGAGAGAGAGAGAGAGAGAGAGAGAGAGAGAGAGAGAGAGAGAGAGAGTCACACACACTGACTGACTGAAACCATTTACTGTCAGATTAACATAGTCAAATGGTTCATGCTCCATGCTCCCTCGTGTTTCCGTTTTCTTCTTGTTACTTATTATTAATGTTAGCATTGTCTTTTTTCTTGTTATTATTACTATTGTAGCTATCATTTTTATTTTCAGCATGTTACTGATTACGGCATTTCTCCTTCTCCCTTTCCCCCTCTCCTTTTTTCTTCCTTGTGTTTTGATTTTTTGAAAAAAAAAATGCTGAATTTTTTTTTCTTTTTGGTTTTGAAAACCCTGTTGCAGTAATCAATAAAGGTTGAATGCCATCGTCTGTGCAGCAGCTGAAAGCGAACCCTTTCCCTAACCTTTTTGAACCCTAAAACTAATCCTAAACGTTTGGAAAATCTTTCAAAATCCTTCCTACTGTTTATGAACTTGTAAGAGTGACCTCCCATGGTCATGGCACGCCTCAGTTTTTCCAGTTGACTTTCCACAATTTATTCGTTCGTTGTTCGCGCAGACATGACTGACAAGACTTGGACCACTCAGACTGTTGGCGCATTTTGATCTCGCTTGCATTATTTTTGGATCCCAAGGCAAAGGTTCAAATGTTCCTTGGACATTGGCTATTCTTCACTTTTCTTTCTGCTACTTATTTCTGCACGTCACTTTCTTTCTTTCCACTAGTATTTCTACTTTTTTGCTGGGTACCTTGGGAGGCAATGGGATTGTTAATTTCTCCTAGTGGTGGTGAGAACAGAACTAAATCAGAGGTGGTCTGTCTTCAAATCAAGAGTGGTGTATAACTCTACCTTCCCGGGCGTGGGAAAAGAGAACTAACTAAACCAAACAACGCCTCCACCTAGTGAGAAGGCTGCGCGTAGGGGCAGCCTCATGGGCACTAAATGTGCATGCTGAAGAGATGTATCGCTCCAATATGCCGTCAGCGGATGTCCCTGCTAATGTGGACACCTTGTACAACTATGGTTCTTGTCAGGACAACACACGACCTTAGAGTCCAGGACTTCCTTCAACCCACGTCCCACCGAAGGGTGCATCCCAGGAAGCTCCCATGTGACTCTCTCTTATCCGGTACAGAGTGTGTTTTCAACCACGAGATGCGACCGGTTAGAGTGTTCTACCCGAGCTGGCCCAAACTGGACCGTGTGGATCCATATCGGTGGTTCTGAAAGGGAACTGTACAAGGGCTCGGAAGGAGCCTCCCACAGTGAGCAGACAACCAACGACACTGATTCCGACCAATCGCCGCTGGGGACAGCAACGCCAAGATCTTCACAGACTACAGTATACGACATCTTGTCCTTAAGGGCCTCCTGCCGACAGGACGTTTACCTCACCTTCCACGGATGACGTAACAAAGCCGGTTTTTATTGATGAGTCTCAACGAGTGGACGAAAACTCACTCTACGAAACAGGCGTAAAAATGGTTCTGTCCTCGGGACAAATTTGATGGTTCCCACATGGTTTCAGTGAGAGGCTCTTATTATTTACAAAATAAACATCATTTTCTTCATATTCATCCTTCCCACCTCTCCTTTCTCCTTTTCCTTCCGATTCTTTGCGAACTTAACGTCACAAAGACAAAGTATTCACTCGTATGTGTCCTTTTTACGCCTCCCCCCATCTCCTCGTGCCAACTTTCCCTTCGCACACACTGCTTATTTGTTCCATGAATTGTATATGCATGACATGTCATTGTTATGCAGAATCAGCGTTTTTTTTTTCTTTCTTTCTCTCTCTCAGATGGTTTGGTCGGGTGGTGTGTGCTTTTCTGAAACCTGACGAATAATTTCTTTTTACTTAAAAACAAACACTCGTGCATTGGCGCTAATACCCGAAAAGGGCAGATTTTCCGAACACATTGTGGCGGTTTTCTGTACATCATACGTATCACGTCATTCAGTATTGGTTCATATACAGAAGTGCTGCGTTACACAGCAAGTAACAGTTTGTAGCTTATGAAAAAAAGACAATAAGAGGGACATGATTGCCAAGTCATGAACATTGCAACTGAACATGATGAAAACACGATCTTGCTTTCTTTAATTGTCAGTCTGGAGGACTCTCTCTCTCTCTCTCTCTCTCTCTCTCTCTCTCTCTCTCTCTCTCTCTCTCTCTCTCTCTTGTTGTTGTTGTTGTTGTTGTTTGTTGTTGTGTGTGCTTGCAAAATGCGTAGTGGGCGTGCTCGCACTTGTTTGTATACCTGTAGGTGAACATTACAGACTGACAATTAGTAGAATGACTCACCTCCTCCTTTTTTTTTTTTTTTGTTTTAAAACACATTCACATTTAAAAGAAAAAAACCCCAGTAGTTTACAAGTTGTCACTCAGAATTAAAAAAAAACATAAAGAGAAAGCAAAATATAATTTATGTAAGAAAATAGACAACAAAGGACGAAACTTTGTTCCAATGCTAAATTCAAAACAGATAATCTCCCTTCCTGCCAGCACACTGTAACACTGTAAGAGAGAGAGAGAGAGAGAGAGAGAGAGAGAGAGAGAGAGAGAGAGAGAGAGAGAGAGAGACTCAAGACTCAAGATGATTTTTTCACGTTTTAGGCCATAGCCCCTCGTGAAGGGGGTTGCGAGTTAGGTACAGTCATGTTAGCACTGATCAACTGCACGCAAACATAACAAATGCATATTCAAAATAATACTATATGACGATCGCAACTTGAATGCTTTGAATAAACAAATTGACAAATTTTTAACAGTTTGCTCATGAGTATATGACAAAAGAAGAGCCAGTCTAAACTGGCTTGGGAATTTATAAAACTTGATCGGTATAAACTGAGCTCTTAGTTTGTGTAAGACAAGGTAACACAACACAAAAAATGCACTTCATTTTCTGTATCCTTTCTACAAAGTGGACATATTAAATCTGCTTCACTATGAGAACAATAATGGTAATAACGCTCAGCAATTTCAGAAATACCAAGCCTGAATCTAGTTGTTATATACTTTAAGTGCCTGTCCAGATTAACTGTAGATGAGTTTTAACATCAGGTACGGTACAAAAGGACCTGTAATAAATAAATCTTTCACTGTTATCCATATGAAAATTCTTTTCCTGCCACCTGCACAAAATCAGTCTTTCTTTAAAGACTCTGAGAAATCGCCGGTCGTATTAACGCCTTGATTCAACCAAACATAACCAAATCCAAACAAAATTTACAACGAACATTTGAGACCCAGTTTCTTTTGCCACGTTCATCTAAATCAAACAACATGCGATAGGCCTTATGTGGTAATCTGCTCTCATGCATTCTTGTTAATCTTAACCAAAACTTAACACATTTTGTGGCCGGGTTTATGTAAATAGGGTACCTGTTCGTTTCGCCATATCCAAGGTCATTGGTTGTTCGCATTTCAATTCCTAAAAATCTTTTGAGCCCAAACAAGTGGACCTTTTTGCATTGTAGGGCTGCTTTTTCTAACCCCCATAACTCGGCACCATACTGTACAATTGGCTGAATCTGTGCGTCAAACAGTTTCAGAAAAGTATGCAGGGAATTATTCTTTAACTTAAAGAGTGTTTGCAAAATACATAAAAAAAAAAGCATTTTTGGCTCTACTCGAAAGGTTATTGCAAGCTGCTACAAAACTAAGTCTCGTAGAAAAGTAAATCCCTAACCACAGGCATAGTTATACCATTGAAAGTCCATTTTTCATATGCAGATACGTGCCCCCCTTTCCTGAATACAGCGATATTACCTTTATCCACATTCACCTTTAAATGTAAGCCAGACGCTGCGCGATGCAAACTATTTATCCGGGTTTGTATACCAACGACTGTTTCAGCCCAACAAAGCCACATCATCAGCCAATAGCAATATGAACAGCTCAAAGTAGTCATACGTAAACGTCGCACCATGTCGGCCTCCTCTAATTACTTCCAGTGCTAATTCATTGATGAACAAAGAAAAGAAAACAGGACTGCATACATCAGCTTGTTCACCCCACGAGTACAGTTAATGTAATTAGGTTAGCACCACATCTGGCCCTGGCCTTTACATTGATATACATGCTACGAACACATCGATACAATTTACCTTTGATTCAATTTTTCAAAAGGATCGGCCACAACAAGTTTCTTTCTATTGAATCAAACGCCTTTCCAAAATCAATAAAGGTAACATATAACTTACGATTGAAGCAAAACTGTCTTTGTATTAGCGTCAACAAAGTAAACATATGATCAACTGTTGAGTATCCTCTTTTGAACCCTGCATGGTGTTCACCTGTCAAATGATATTCCTCTACCCATTCTTGAAGTCTGTTATTTATAACGGCATTATACATTTTACTGCTGATATCACACAAAGATATGCCTCTGTAATTGCGGGAATTGTTAACATCACATTTTTTTTAATAATGGAAGTATTACAGAATCATTCCAGTTATCTGGAAAAATACCTTAATCGAAACAATGCATTAAAAAAAAAACTTCACAAAAAAGTCACCAACCCGACCTCCTGCATGGTTCAACATTTCCCCAACGATTCCATCTGGACCAGCGGCTTTACCATTCTTTAACCTATTTATTGCAAGCAGTACCTCTTCTCTTGATATAGGGCGATTCATAGCCATCGTTTCATCTCTATCTTCCTCAGAATAGTCTTGATCATTATCTGGAAAAAAAAGAGGGAGGGAGGGAGGGGAAGAGAGGAGAGAGAGGAGAGAGAGAGAGAGAGAGAGAGAGAGAGAGAGAGAGAGAGAGAGAGAGAGGAGGGGGGGGGGGGGGGGGATCAGTTCTGATCTGAGGAACCACCTCCCAGTGGGAAGGCAGCGTTGGAAGAGCGTGAAGGGAGAGATGGGGTCTCGCCCAAGTCTTCATTCTTGGCTCTCTGCACGCGCACCGACATGCGTCTTTGCTGCAACAGACACGAGACGGGGCAATGTTATCAACCACGCAAATGAAACATAGTGCCGTAGTCAAGGGATCTTTTTGTCCTTTTTAAAAAAAAAAAAACAAAACAAAACATTTTCTTACAAACTATTGTAAAGAAATCAGTTGCATTAATTAAATGAAAAAAAGTCCAACGTTGTACTCAGTTGTGCACACATGAAAACTCTCTCTCTCTCTCTCTCTCTCTCTCTCTCTCTCTCTCACTCTCTCTCTCACACTCACACACACACACACACACACACACACACACACACACATTTTATACGTGAAAAGCGTTGAAAAACTGACGCCGGTTTTGCAGTCTTTTCCCCTATCAACAGAAAAATTTCCCTTCGGTCAGTGGGTCTTCCTTCAAAATCATTGGGCCTTTCCCTCCGATTCAGCAAAAGGCAGATAAGAAGGTAATACACCCGAAGGTGCCAGTGGAACGTTGAGAGGCACTGTCCTCAGCTGTCGAACCAAGCAACCGGGAGAAATTCTGCATCATCCTTGAAAGCACGTACTGACAAATGCAGGAACGCTCAGGGCATTCCACTAAGTCGTCAAGGGACGTAACTGCTCCCCGGAAAAATGTTTTTGTATGATGGCCTATGGACACTGAAAATAGCGCCTCTGCGGAAGCATTTCCAGGTGTGCCATCCTGTGTATTATGACTGACTGCAGAGCACACCGGTAAAAGGTACCACCATCAAGCAAACTGCTGCTTGCATCCCACAGCCTCATTCGTCGCTGTGTCGCTGGCAGGAGAAACCAGTTCAACTCCAGGCACAGCCATGATTTCGCCACTTGATCTTATGTGTCCTTTTGAAGAGGATACCGGGTTGCTGCATTTACCTCTGTCAACAGGACTCTGGAATACAGCATAGCTTGCTACCTGCGTAGTTGACCATTTCTTATAATTCTCTCTTTTTCTGACACAGTTCTCTACCTACTTAACATGAAATGAATTGCAACATTGGCGCTAAGCCTTGGTGTAGCATTATTTGTAAACTTTTTTTAATTATTTTTTTTTACATGTTTTACATTCGTATACGATGAATATGGTAAAATGCCTTTTCCTTGATTCTCTCTCCCCCCCCCCCCTCTCTCTCTCTCTCTCTCTCTCTGTAGTGGTTATTTTATTGATATTATAATCATTTGTTTGTTACGGTCTAGTAATGTTGATGTGTAGTATGAATGGCATACAATGAAATGATGTGTGCGTGACTCGGACGTTTGTAAGTCTAGGCTTCAGCCTGAAAGCTGTATCCTTGATTATCAAATATCAATCAATCAATGATTTCATCAATCAATCAATCAATCCATCAATCGGTCAGTCTCTCTCTCTCTCTCTCTCTCTCTCTCTCTCTCTCTCTCTCTCTCTCTCTCTCTCTCTAAATGTAAAACACAATATAGTAAAAGTTGTCATAACAAAGACTCTCTAATACAAAAGATCACAACGATGGACTCTTAACAACAATAGACTGTCGATCAATGATACAGTACAGTACAGTACCATGCATTATCATACAAATGATCACACCGACGGAGTCAACAGTACAGTACAAGATAGTATAATACAATGCATTTTACCGCAGGTGGTCAAACAATGGAGTCTAAATCTACAATACAATGCAGTATGATACAGTTCATTATAATCTAAGTTGCCGTAACAACGGATCCTCAATCCACTATACAATATCAAACAATGCAACATGATACAACAGAGTAGAATACCAGTGGTTATAGCAAGGGGAGATTAAACCTGCAATACAACACGTCATAAAAGAAGGGGTTAGTTAATGTAACGCACTCTTCAATGTACAAGCCAATACACCTCAACAGAATCCATTATAACACAAGTGAGGCAATATGCCTCTTCGACTCACATGTAACGACAAACGCCACATGAGGATGAAGAACACAGTTTGGGTACGATAAGTGGGAAAAGATGGAGGCATACAGATTACTTAAAACAAATCTTCTAAAGTATGATTAAAAAAAAAAAAAAGAAACAAGAAAAAGAACGTGCTGAGGAGACTAACGAGTGTCCCACCAGCATGTTCACATTTCTGGTTAGATTAATTTCATTGTTGCAAAGGCTCATGTAATACAGGTATTGACAGGCATAGAATCTGTATAGTCAGCAATACAGTAGCAGACGACATCACAAGTTCTTATTTCTGACAGGTACTTCCTACTGTCCTTCAACAACTAGCACGTTTTCCTTCCCCCACTCTCCTGCCCACTCCATCCCACCTTTCACTCCCCCTTCCCTTTATCATAGCCGGTCCTTCCCCCACCCCCACCACTCTCTCCCCTTTATTACCAACAGCATCAGGGTCTGAGTGTCACTGACCATCCCTACTGCGTTCGTATATTAGGCAATGGTCACCTGCAGAAGGGACTGTTCTTGGCGAGTTTTCATTTCTCATTTTGGAATCTCCTTCTCTGAGGTGAAAAGTGTTTGCCTTTGTTCTAGTTCAGTCAGACACTTAGGTGTCACTGAGGGGTCGCTGGGCTCAGTCTGAATGAGCTTCATCAACAAACTGGGCGTCATCTGTTGATGTGTCATATAGGTGACATTTTGTTGTAGTTAATGCATGCATTTCAGATTTTCCCACAATCAACCCCAACAATATCAAGAAAGTCTCCCCCCCCCCCCTCCCCCTGCTGATTTCATGAAGCTTCACTCGCTTGATGCGGTATAAATTTACAGTGGGTTAGCTGTATTTGGCAAGATTGATCTATACGCGGTCTTCTGACTTCTATATTTAGTAATTTATTCGTCTATATCTGCGCCTTCGGTTAGCAGAAAAAGCAGCATCAAAGGTCCAATCATGATGATAAGCAACTTAACATTTGTAACATTATTTGCATAGAAAATCATCTAGCATGTCTTGCACCATTGTATAAAGAAAGAATTGTATGTGATCAGAAATGACAATGTTGTGGTGCAGAAAAACATTAATGAAAATCTTAATTGCACATTCACAGGCATTACCATATAGAGACATATTCATGCATCGAATGACTGGAGAGGTTTTGATAATCTTGATTGCTATGCCAAGTTTGATTGCGCTGACAAATATAATTGAAAATGCCAATGCTGGGATTCGCGCACACAGAGCCAAAACACACACGGACACGGACACACACACACACACACACACACACACACACACACCCCCCCCCCCCCCCCCCCCCCACACACACACACACAATGTTGCACATAGACAACCGAAACACTTCAAATGCTCAACACAGCACACAGCACAAAATCTCAGCTCACAGAGATATAAAGACTGGCTAAACTCATCATCATTTGTTACAGTTTTTATTTTCTGCACAAATCCGATGAGAAGAAAACCACCTGACCAATCTTTGGGCGTACAAAAAAACATTCCAGAAGAACGTAAAGGCGTTTACCATCTATGCTCCCCCAAATAGAAAAAGACTATACAGGTAACAAGTATTAAAAAAAAAAATCGTAAAGAATGATCGTACACTGGGGAGAAACAAAAAGTGGTTAATTCCGCAAATCCGTGGAAACGATGGTAAATAGACACAGGGTGTGGAACAGTCGATGGTAATTAGACACAGAGTGTGGACAATGGCCACGAAGAATCCTGAGCTGTACAAAAAGCCGCCACCGGAACACAACAATAGAAGCTTACCATGGACGAAGTTCCCTTCCGTTTCCCTTTGTGGCGTGTGTTGCTCTTTTTTCTACTTCGTAACTGAACCTGCTGCAGGGAATGGCATAAAGCGCG
Source organism: Conus betulinus (assembly GCA_016801955.1). NCBI lineage: Eukaryota > Metazoa > Mollusca > Gastropoda > Neogastropoda > Conidae > Conus > Conus betulinus. Next base: position 68,296 of record JADBJO010002690.1, on the reverse strand, counting down.
AGAAAAAGATTGAAGATGGTATGAAGGGAGAACAGGGTGTTAAAGACGGTATGAAGGGAGACCAGGGTGTTACAGATAGCATGAAGGGAGAACAGTGTCTTATTAAAGATGGTATGAAGGGAGAACAGGATATTAAAGACGGTATATGATGTGAGAACAGGGTATTAAAGACGGTATGAAATGAGAACAGGGTGTTAAAGATGGTATGAAGGGAGAACAGCGTGTTAAGATGGTATGAAGGGAGAACAGGGTATAAAAGATTGTATGAAGGGAGAACAGGGTATTAAAGATGGTATGAAGGGAGAACAGGGTATTAAAGATGGTATGAAGGGAGAACAGGGTATTAAAGATGGTATGAAGGAGAACAGCGTGTTAAAGATGGTATGAAGGGAGAACAGGGTATAAAAGATTGTATGAAGGGAGCACAGGGTATTAAAGATGGTATGAAGGGAGAACAGGGTATTAAAGATGGTATGAAGGGAGAACAGGGTATTAAAGATGGTATGAAGGGAGAACAGGGTATTAAAGATGGTATAAGGGGAACAGGGTATTCAAGATGGTATAGAGGGAGAACAGGGTATTCAATGGTACTGAGGGCTCCCTTATACAATCTTATGAAGGGACCCAGAGTTTTTAAAGATAGTATACCTTGGAGAACAGTGTCATAAAGATTTATATTGAAAGAAGAACAGGGTATTAAAGATAATATACCATTTAGAAGAGGGTATCAAAGACGGTATGAAGGGAGAACAGGATATTAACGACAGTATGAAGGGAGTAAAGGGTATTAAAGATAGTATGAAGGCTCCCTTATTAAAGATAGTTTGAAGAGAGAACGGGGTGTCATAAGAGTCTAAATACCCTGGGTATTTAAGATAATATTTAGGGACCCTTTTGTCAAAGATACTATCTTTAATACATGTTATCTCATCATAGTCTTTATGAAGGGAGAACATACAATCTTTAAGACCCCGGTTTGAAAAAGAAATTCCCTCTTCATTAAAGATAAAGTGGAAAAAGAGGGCCTTTCTTCATAACATCTTGAAGAAAGGACATAGTTTTAAAGATAGTATCTTTAAAGAAGAGGGAATCAAGGATTGTATGAAAGGAGAACGGGGTATTAAAGATTGTATGAAGGGAGAACAGGGTATTAAAGAAGGTATGAATGAGATAACAGGGTATTAAAGATAGTATATTATGAAATACCCCTTTCTACTAAAGTTCATGGAAGAGAACAGGGTATTAAAGATTTATGAAGGGAGCACAGGGTATTACCCATAGTATAAAGGGAGCACACTATCGTTAATATCCTATTCTCCCTTCACAGGGTATTAAAGATAGTATAAAGGGGAAAGATCTTATTAAAATTAGCATGGTAGAGAACAAGGTATAAAAAGATTGTCATACCAAGGTATTAAAGATAGTTCTCCCTTCATACTATCTTTAAAACTCTGTATGAAGGGGAGCACAGTCTTTAAAGATAGTATAAAGGAGAACAGGGTATATTAAAGATTGTATGAAGATATAACAGGGTATTAATGACAGTATGAATAGAGAAAAGAGTATTATAGATAGTATAGTATGAAGAGAGAACAGGGTATTGATAATTTTATGAACGGAAAAGAGAGTATTAAAGATTGTATGAAGGGAGAATAGGGGATTAAAAATAGTATGAAGGGAGAACAGGTTATAAAATGTTGTTTGAAGTGAGAATACGGTATTGAAGATATAATGAAGGGAGAAGATGGCATAAAATATAGTATGAAGGGAGAAGAGGGCATAAAACATAGTACGAAGGGAGAAGAAGGCATAAGAGGTAGCATGAAGCATAAACAGGGTATTTAAAGTATTGTGAAGGGAGAACTGACAATTAAGGATAGTATGAAGGGAGATCAGACTATTAAGGATACTATAAAGTAAAACAGAGTGTTAAAGACACCATAAAGGGAGAACAAAGCATTATAAATAGTATAAAGGGACTACAGGGTATTACTGATAGTATGAGGGGAGAACTGGGTATTAAAGGTAGCATGAAAGGAAACAAGGTCTTCATTATAGCATGAAGGGGGAAGAGGGTATTAAAGATAGTATGAAGGTAGAACAGGGTACTTAAGATAGTATGATAGGAGTAGAGAGATAGTATGAAGAGGGTTAAAGATAGTATGAAGGGATAAGAGGGTTATAAAGTTAGTATGAAGGGAGAAGAGGGTATTAAAGGCAGTATGAAGGGAGAACATGGTATTAAAGACAGTATGAAGGGAGAAGAGGGTATTAAAGACGGTATGAAGGGAGAACAGGGTATTAATGATAGCATGAAGGGAGAGAAGGGCATTAAAGATGACATGACAAGACAGCAGAGTATTGAGGAAGGGAGAACGGGGTTTTTAAAATAGCATGCAGGAAGGACAGGGTATAAAGAACGCGTGAAGGGGGAACGAGTTTGAATAGAAAACAGACGACAATATGGATTACTGAAGGCAAAAACACGTGCAGAGGTCGCACATCAACCAAGAAAAAGAATTCCATTTTGTGTTTGATTGTCCCCCAAAAAAGTGCAATATTGCTTGATCAGTTTCAATACAAATACAATATATGACAGTATCTTCAATGTATAAGATTTGTGAACTGCCTCTTTGGAGAAATGTCTTGTAAATTTTCTATGTTCAAATAATTCAGAATTTTTTTTTTTTGTGACTGTAAACGAGGTTGTCTTTCTTGGCGTACATTGGGTGTTGTCTTTTTCAATGGCGCCGTTAGTATGTTATGTTCATTTTAGTTTCTTATAGGTCAAGAAGATGACTATTTTCCCATTGTTATAATTTTCCGTATCCCGACAACTGGCTGACAGGAAAGAACAGTGTTCGTTGTTCATTGTATTTACACTGTGACATAAATGTTTAAACATCGTTTTTCATGTTTCTTCTTTGTTGTTTCGATTGCAAGTTAATTTGTATTGAAAGATTCACAATGGGTAATTGTTGCTAATCTATTCTTTGTTTTTAGATACAACGGTTTTCATGTAAACCAAAAAAAAAAAAAAATTGCTTTTGACAGTGATGGTGGTTGTTCCTTGTCATTCAAAGGTTTATAATTTCTGACTATTTTTGTTTCCCTTTTTTTTTTTTTTTAACAATCGAAGATTTCTATTCTTATACAAAAATTGGTCGTAAAATGTAATCAGCTTTTCCTTTGCGATGTCATCGGTGTTTAAATGTAATGGTTTTGATTCAGTCTCCTAGAATATTTTCCCAGTTATGAGTTTCTTAACATGAAATTGAATGAAATGATCAGTATGATAATGAATTAAAAAAAAAAAGGCCTACAAGCACGGTACAAATAAAACTGGAGATAGAGAATGAAAAACTCTGTTTGGACTCACCGATTCTGTGGTCTCCTCGCACACAGCACCGCTGTCTCTCTCATTTTCCTCGCCACGGGCTGAAGCGAAATGGGACCCTGGACACATCAGGCTATGTGAGAGCGATGACAAGCAGGGGTCTATGGTTCATAAAGTCAGCAAGCCAAATCAGTTGATGAAAGTCAACAGAGCATGGTAACATAACTAGCATGAAGAACATCTGAGTTCTCAACCCTGTGTGCGTCAACAATCTGATTTCAACAACCCTGTGTGCTTCAATCTTATTTCTCAACCCTGTGTGCTTCAATCTTATTTCTCAGTCCTGTGTGCTTCAATCTTATTTCTCAACCCTGTGTGCTTCAATCTTGTTTCAATCTGTGTGCTTCAATCTTATTTCTCAACCCTGTGTGCTTCAATCTTATTTCTCAACCCTGTGTGCTTCAATCTTATTTCTCAACCCTGTGTGCTTCAATCTTATTTCTCAACCCTGTGTGCTGCAATCTTATTTCTCAACCCTGTGTGCTTCAATCTTATTTCTCAACCCTGTGTGCTTCAATGATGACGTAGGCGTGCCAAAAGAGATCAGAGTGGAGTTATGGCCACGTCTCGTAACAAACAAAGTTTTTTTTTTTTTTTTTTTTTTTTTTTTTGGGGGGGGGGGGGTTTTTTGTTTATCTCTTATTTACCATTTGGGGGTCTCAGGTCAGAGTTCCTTTCAACATAAGGGGCTTTACCCAGCAGTGGATAAACACGACCTGACGGCTTTACCCAGCAGTGGATAAACACGACCTGACGGCTTTACCCAGCAGTGTGAATCTCTTACGGCTTTACCATTTGTATCTCTCGTCTCAGGTCAGAGTTCCTTTCAACATAAGTGAGTGAAAAAACACGACCTGACGGCTTACCCCCAGCAGTGGATAAACACGACCTGACGGCTTTACCCAGCAGTGGATAAACACACGACCTGACGGCTTTACCCAGCGGCTTAAACACGGTACAACACGACCTGACGGCTTTACAAAAAACAACCTGACCGGGCCGTCAAAGGAAAACACGAAAACGAACTTATAACAAAACAAACACAGCGCGACGATTCGACCTATCGCGCCGTCGTCAGACAGGACATAACAAAACCTTCAAAAAAAAAAAAAAAAAAAAAAAGAAAAAAAAGAACGAAACAGATAATTACTTGTCTCTTTTATCTGGTTGCAGAGCTTGGTATTGGATGAACAGTGAAAGCTACGTCTGTAGTAAACCTACTTTGAAAACTTAATTGTTTAGGCGGAACTAAAAGGGGGTTTCGATTTTTTCCGTACACCAGTCTGTGCAATTCAAGAGGGTCTGGAACCCAAATCTGATAGCATGAGAAAGTAAAACAGCACTCGTGTTATCATAACCAATCGGTGTGTGTGAGTAAACATCAGTATGTCTTTGTATTGTCACCACAGCAAACTGACATGTGCTTGGTCTTGGTTTTATACTGTGTTACTGTTTAAATACAAGGTCCACGTAAAGCCATGGTGAGAGGATGTGCCGCGCGTTGACTCTCGTTAGCTCCGGTGTACACCACTCTATCAGAAACAATTCTGTAGTGCTTATAGACTACGCTCTGAACACACCGCAGAAGTGTTTTTTTTTTTTTCGCATGCGCGTTGAAGACTATTTGTACGCTGTAAAGATAAAAGAAAACTATCGTTAACACACTTAATGAGGTACCCAAGCAAAATACACAGCCAGCATGATTTTAAACAACTGTTTAACGGACTTATGACATTCTTTTTTAGCCTTTCCCCCTACTAAATTCAACGAATTGAATTCAGCCGTAAAAACCTCTGTACACATTAAAAAAAAAAAAAAACAGCTTCGTTTTCAAAAATTCCATTAGATTTTGACTGAAGCAAACCCTTAACCCCCCATCCCCCACCCCCCCCCCATCCCCGCCAAGGGACACCACTCCATAGTGATCACTCCAGCTTACAACACTGACGACTGAACGCGCCTTAGCCCACATCCTAAGCGTCTCCTGAAGCACTCAAAGGCCTGCCAGTTAAAAAAAACAACAAACGAAGAATAACTTTCAGGTAGATTGCCAACGACACTTCTCTTCAGGACGGTGTTCTTCATGGTGATCAACGACAAAAAAAAAAAAAAAAAAAAAAAACAACAAAAAAAAAAACACCACTCTGAGCGTCCGTCTCGCGTGCACAGGTAGTGTTCGTAACTCGGAAGTGATGTGTCCCGCGCGTATTGAAGTGCTGTGCGTGTACGCTGCAAAGACAGCCGTGCTGCTGGCCTGCACCACGGGCACTTCTGTAGTTTATCAAGTGTGAGCCGTTGAAAGCTACAGTCATGTTGTCAGCTTTCTATACATAGAGGGATTCTGGCATACATCACCTGCAAGCTGCTGATCTGAAACTAGGTTAACCCCATTCTCAGAAGGCTGAGCACGTCTGCCCCAAAGCAGCTTTTCAGTCGAGAGATGTGTTAGGTGAGACCTGCTTTGGTGATGGTCGGCTGGAATGAGGATGTTGCAAATGATGCCTATGGAGTTCCACTGTGTGGTCTGAGACTATACGACAGGAATGGACTCCACACTTCCCGCGCTGAGGGGCACGTGATGGCTATGTCCATCTGTCCGTCTGTCTGTCGAGGTGTTAAGGAGTGGGGGTATGGTGGGGTGGGGGTGGGGTCGGGTGACTTCAGACTTACACAGGCCAGTGGAGCAGTAGCTTGTGGGGTCACTTCTTGTGGACGTGGTGGATTGTCGCACGTACACTGTCGTTTTCTGCCACCCACCATGTGAATAGGAATCATCATCGTCGTCATCATCATCATCATCATCATCATCATCATCATCATCATCATCATCATCATCATTGTCGTCGTTGTCGTCTTGGTCGTCATCGTCGTCGTTGTCATAGCCATCATCATCATCGTGTCGTCTTCGTCATAGCATCATCGTGATTTTCGTCATAGTATCAGCATCATCATCATCATCATCATCGCAGTAGTCATAATCAACATCGTATTTGTCGTCATCATCATCTTTGTCGCATTAGTCGTCGTCATCACCATCCTCATTGTAATTTGAACCATCACCACCACCACTACACCACCGCCGCCACCACTACCACCACCACTTCATCATCATCATCACCATCATCATTAACACGACCTTCATTATCATCATCGTCGTTCTTATTCTACTGTTCCTCATTATCATCATGATTTGTTATCACGATCATGATCATCGTCATCGTTATAGTCATATTACCATCATCATGATAATCGTCGTCAACGTTGTTGTCATTCTTTTTACACACACACACACACACACACACACACACACACACACACACACACACACGCGCGCACGCACGCGCGCACGCACTCACGCACACACATACTCACTCACACACACACTGATACACACACACACACACACACACACACACACACACAGATACACACACATACAGAGAGAGAGAGAGAGAGAGAGAGACAGACAGACAGACAGACAGAGAGAGACAGAGACAGACAGACAGCTAGACAGACAGACAGACAGGCAGGCAGACAGACAGATAGGCAGACAGACAGACAGATACAGAGATCATTTATATTTATTATAAGCTACAGCTCCTAATGAGGGGAGGAGCGTGTGTGTGTGTGTGTGTGTGTGTGTGTGTGTGTGTGTGTGTGTGTGTGTGTGTGTGTGTGTGTGTGTGTGTGTGTGTGTGCATACAATGATTTAGATAGAAAATAATTATGACCATTCGTGCTAACACGAACAACGAAACACTTTTAAGTCGTTGTTATTTCTTTAAATTGACACATACACAATACTCACCGCCCTTCCCTCTCCAATACAAGTAGAAAGAATAATCACGAACGGCATGCTAGACAACAAGAAGCACAGAATAAACCGACTAGGTTTGATATCATATTAAGACTGAATCAAAATTCTTTAACAGCAGAATGCAACTCACAGCCAAGGACAAAGAGTAATTCATCTTCTTTCAAATTTTTTTTTTTTTTTTTTTTTTTTTACTATATTGGGTATTCATCATATAGCGCCTATCCTCGGTCACAGACCAAGCTCTAAGCGCCTTACAATAAACACACACTACCTCACTCACTCAACGGGCTGCCTACCCAGGTAGAACCAGCCGAAGAGCAGCCTACCGCCACTCATTCAGTCGTTTCCCGTACCATTCATATATCAGTCACTCATTTTCATTTTATCTCATTTATTCCTCCAGTTTCTCACATAGGATGCGTGCGATGTTTATACATGTTCTCCATTTCCACCGAAAGACGACGACACACGATAACAGTGACATTTTTGCGAGTACAGTGCACAGTACCTGAGAGGCTAGTTATTTTATTTTCTCCATAGAGGACAGCCAAATTAGACCTACCAATTCAACTCATGTCCAAATGCAATAAAAACATTGTGTGAAAAGCAAAACTTTCACTCGACAAAGTGTGTTTGTTCCAGTTCTGCCGCTAGCGGTCAACTAAACGTTGACTAAAACCACTAATAAAGATCTTTATGCTTCCGGCACTCTGATTCACTGTAATATATGTCTCCGACCCGTTTTGAAACAAACAGGAGCGTACTTTTGAAACTCAAGTGGCTGTAGTCGTAAACGGGGTAACGATCAGTAGTCCTGCCTTCAACTAATCAGGGAGACAGAGAGGAGGGTGGGGGGTGGGTGGAATGAAAGAGAGAGAGAGAGAGAGAGAGAGAGAGAGAGAGAGAGAGAGAGAGAGAGAGAGAGTCATTGAGACATCGCACAAAACATCGCATCAAAACCGATCGAATCGAACCTTCTGCCCCCGGCCCAGCAGGACCAAGTTGGTGTCGCTACTAGAACGATGGCGCCGTGCTGGCTTGATCTTGCTGAAGAAGTTAGAGATCTTATCTTGCAGCGACTTGCTTCTCTTGGTCTTGTAGCGCAGCGTCGTCGTTTCCTAGGCATCCACAGACAGACAAGCATGCTTGGAAGAAACAAACAAACAACAAAGAAACAGAAACAAAAAAAACCAAATGAAAAAAAAAAGAACTAACAAAAACTCAACAAAATCAGTTCAATGCACTTAGAACGTCATAAGGAGAACGTAGATCCCCTTCGTTAACATATAACACAATAAGAGAAAAGTAGCTTACTAACCTCCTCTGGAAGCGTCTGCTGTAAAGATGCAATGGAATCCAGTGACGTCCACTTATTGTAGCCGTGACTCCCTATCCTACATGACGTCATTTCTGACGTGACGCCACCCAAATTTTCCCGCGCTTGGTCATGAGTGGTTGCGTCTTCTCCCGGAATTGAGGTGGACGTCGAAACTCTTCAACGCAGAACTAGGCGTCGCATAGGGGTGGCTGATCTGGCACTGCTCTGAACTGCCGGAAGTGCTACTCATGGAACGTAATGGAAGAGGTGGACCGCGGCGGGAGAAGGTTGGGGGAGACGAGCGGTCGTGGATGGCTGACGTTGCACGTGATAGTTTGGGTTTGAGGGCAGGGGGTGGGGAAGGGGTGGTGTCGTCCCCGTCCTCTTCCTCAGCGATTCTGTCCTCTGGAAGAACACCATGTACCGGCTAGGTCTGTGATAAAGTTAGTAGGTTGCTTCTGGGTTTTATTTTCATTTTATTTTATTTTAAAGAAGGAAAGTGGAGTCGAGTCAAGTCATGATACTTATAGCCACATCAGGGCTGCAAGCGAGTTTAAAACGAATATATGTACAGGTTAAAAATGTCAAGAAGGTTGAGAGAAAACTGAAAAAAAGAAGACTTACCATGCCACAACGTATGTTCTTTTTAGCACTGACCACATTGCAACATCAACAAACAGCCCGCATTTTCTCACGAAAGGGGGGGGGGGGGGGGGGGGGGGGGGACAGTGGTAAACCGTTAATAAAACCTGCAATATAGCTAAGATAGATAATTTTTTTTCCGGGATAAAACCAAATATAACTCCACTAACAGAATGAACCACTTTTCAAACAAAATTGTGCGCTGACTTCCTCACACAGACAGCTTAGGTACTGCAGAAAAGACATTCTTACCGGAGGGCGGTCTGGCATAGGGGGTCCTCACACTGCCCTCAGAGAAGGAACGCTGTTTGTTGAAGGCATCTGAAGCACAAAAAAAAAAAAAAAAAAAAAACTTTTCTTTTTCTACACAGTTTATTCGCAGTCCTACAAACGCGTATAAACACACACAAAATGTATGAATACACACAGGCGCATATTAGCAAGAGTACATGTAAATTAAGTTACACATATGCGCAAGCGTGCGCGCGCTCATATCCTATGCACGTTTCTTTGGGACCCGTGCACAGAAACATGCATATTGACATGGATTTTTTTTCCCGCTGCAGTGATGTGCAATGTAGGGCCTCTTCAAAATACTCAATTTCCGTGGTCTTCCCTACTCCCTTTTCAGAAAACAAACAAACAAAACAACAATAATATTCAGATCATTCTTGAAGCAGAAAAACAGAAACTGTCGCAATAACGACAACCAAAAAAGTCATTTATCGCACTAGAATTAAAATAGTTCAACTACCGATCCATCCGTCCGCCAACATCCACTTAAATATCGATACGCTGTATCAGCTCGTCTTGGGTATTACGTTCTTCTTATTCGGGAAGTTCTGAGCAATAAGACTCGGCTTCTGAAGACGGCTGCTAAAACAAAACTGGCCGCCATTTGCAATTTTGTTCGAAGTCCCAAAAAATCTTGAATATCATTCTCCAGGTCGTATTGAATATGGTTATGAGTGACTTTCAAAATAATTGTGGCCCAACTAAATTTAGCAGCCCAGCTATCGTTGAATTAATAACAATAGCCCAGAAAGCGAGTTGGACTGTACGGATGTGTTTAAAAAAGCTTCACATTCAAGTGGCAATGTGACAGATTACCAAGAGGTGAAGAGCAAACTTTTTTTAAAAGACAGACCTGTGCCTGATTCTCAGAGTCAAGTTGAATGATCACAGTGGTCGGTTTTTAAAACACAAACACACGCACGCATCGAAAGGCAGGTACAGTACGCTGTACTCAGTGCCAGAATTCTCATGCAAAACTTGGTGCGATTTGTATTTGAGATTTGTTTCTTTTTTTTTCTTTCCTATTTCTGGTATTTTAAAAAAAACAACAACAAACAAACAGTATCCCGTTTTCATGAATTAATCTGGTGCTGTGAAAACAATTTGGTTGTAAAGTGAATGGTACCTACACTATTAAAACCGTAATTATCACCTTCATTGCCGTCGTCGTCGTCGTTGTCAAAATCATCATCATCATCATCATCATCATCATCAGCGTCATCATCATCATCATCATCATCATCACGAAACGGCAACGGCAAAAAAAGAGTAATAAGCTTATTCAGCAACGGCAGCAGTGACGTTACCAATATAACCTACATGATCAT
>JADBJO010002690.1:42500-45000 GCA_016801955.1 Conus betulinus | reverse complement strand
GCGCTATACCTGCCGCAGTTACGAGCGCTGTCAAAAACTCCAAATCTGAACTTACTTACTGCGCTCTTACAATGCCTGTTCGTGTCCATTTCAATGTACGGCTATATCTAAGGCGTTGTTTTAAAGAGGTTGTATTGCGCAAATCTGTCACCACTCTAGACATGATCAAGCTAGCTATCTTGCCATCGGTTGTCAGTTACTCTTTCTTTGAAACATTGAGACAAAAACCAGATGTGTGTGTGTGTGTGTGTGTGTGTGTGTGTGTGTGTGTGTGTGTGTGTGTGTGTGTGTGTGTGTGTGAACTCTATGGTTGTCATACACATAAACAAAGCCGTATGACTTCAGGCATTGGCAAAGATTGGTAGCACATGTCTTCTTGCCGTTACGACCCAGATATTGCAATCTCTTATAATAAGTTTTACAAGGTCACTTGATTTCTTCCATTCTGGTAATTTTCAGCTAATATTTGATACATTTAAGAAAAAAACGAATTAACAGAAATATATGATGTCTTCCGAGTTCACCCATAAACTAAGTCACACGATAATCGATTGTCTACATTTAATTTTTTTTCACATCGTATAGAAATGCAAATTTTCTAATTCAACACTTCTCAAGAGCCTAAATTTCCCGCACCATACACACATTTCACTTTTCATTCGAACAGTTGTAGCAGAATACAAGCTATGCGGTTGTCTTTGAAGACTAACTACATTTATAGACAGTAACATAATGTCATCGACAAAAACCAAGGTAAATAGTTCCAAAAAATCAAAAGCCGCCCATTTTGAGTAACTTCCAAAGCCAAATCATTTATGACAAAGAAAACAAAACCGGACTAGAAACATCCCCTTGTTTAACTCCTCTAGTTCACATAACAAAATCTGATACTTTTGCTCTCTGATTCCTGCTTTTGCCTCGCTATCCATACTTTTATAGAATGATATTGCCTTTAATTCCATGTTCTAAAGAAAACACGCCTTAACAGTTTCTATGAAACTGGATCGGCAACTTTTTTTGTTGTCCAAAAAAGCAACACAGCTTCTGATTATTTACAATTTGTTTTTTGAACTGCTGCCAATAGACTTCACATCTGATCAATCATAGAATAATGCTTTGACTCCTGCTTGATGTTTACCTGTTAGACTGTTCTCAGATACCCATTAGTGTTCCCGACCACAGCATTTTGCAGAACACAACCGGTTGAAAAACATACATCGTGCTTTAAAATGCCCGCTCGAAGCGAAAAAGTTACTTATTAAAGTTACCGCCATCTTGATTGACACAAGATTATGGTAAGCCCTTGGCCCTTAACGACTGCGGGGGAGCAATCCTACAAAATACCCCTGTATGTCCCTCGCCCTTCCAGTGAGGTCGTAGCAGTCGGCCACAGTTCAAACGAAACATGTTCTATCATCCAGTCGCGATCACAGTTTTGCTTTCAACTCTCCTCCGTATGCCTTTTGTGAGACCTATCAACCCGGGAAGTTGTTCGAAATCTCAGCATAGGTGATGAAAAGGACTGCGAAACAAAAATTATTTGCAAAGGACTGCGAAAAGTCAAAAAGATTTCTTTAGAAAGGACTGCGAAAAGTCAAAAGATCACTTTAGAAAGGACAGCGGAAAGTCAAAAGATCACTTTAAAAAGGATACACGGAAAGTCAAAAGATCACTTTAGAAAGGACAGCGGAAAGTCAAAAGATCACTTTAAAAAGGACAGCGGAAAGTCAAAAGATCACTTTGAAAAGGACAGCGGAAAGTCAAAAGATCACTTTAGAAAGGACAGCGGAAAGTCAAAAGATCACTTTAGAAAGGACAGCGGAAAGTCAAAAGATCACTTTGAAAAGGACAGCGGAAAGTCAAAAGATCACTTTAGAAAGGACAGCGGAAAGTCAAAAGATCACTTTAAAAAGGACAGTGGAAAGTCAAAAGATCACTTTAGAAAGGACAGCGAAAAGTCAAAAGATCACTTAAGAAAGGACAGCGAAAAATCAAAAGATTACTCTAGAAAGGACAGCGAAAAATCAAAAGATTACTCTAGAAAGGACAGCGAAAAATCAAAAGATTTCTTTGAAAAGGACTGAACAGTTTGAATTTTTCTCTCGCTCCTTTTACGAGTGCTAGCATGTGCTACGAAGATGCTCCAGAGGTAACAGGTAATGTTGCTTATAGCCCAGCCGACCGCAAAGGGCCATATCAGGGCTGTCACCGCGTTGAAGTCATCCCCACATGTCTTTTAACACACACACACACACACACACACACACACACACACACACACACACACACACACACACACACACCCTCATTCACACGACACCCTCATTCACACAACCCTTTGAAATACACATTCTAAAAACAAATCGGAAATTTTGTTAAAACTCTTTCTTCTGTAAAATGTTAGATCAGATGAAAAAATGCTAATCTCTTTCAGGAATTCAAAGATCACATCGGGTGGAACATCGCTGAACAAGGTTTTCATGGGGTCTGCTGTAAATTC
>JADBJO010002690.1:10000-20000 GCA_016801955.1 Conus betulinus | reverse complement strand
GGCTCCCTGGCAAATACAAGGTCTCGTGTCTGCAGTTCATGCTGATACCAAAGCTCCTATGGCCTCTGATGATATACGACATCTGCACCAGCACAGTGCAGGCAATGGAAGCCAAAATCAACAAGTTCACAAGGAAATGGCTTGGTGTCCCACCCTGTCTGACTGACATAGTGCTGTACTGTCGCCAAGCAAAGCTGAAACTACCACTGAAATCCATCCTGGAGGAATACAAAGCAGGGAAGATCAAAGCATGCTGGAGGACTCAGGAGACAAGGGGGTAGAGGCAAACAAGCCCCAGCTGAAGACAGGCAGAAAATGGAAAGTTCAAGAGGCGATGGATTTTGCAAAATAAAGTCTCAAGATCAGAGAAATAACAGGACACACACAGACCAACAGACAAGGACTGGGGGTGACCAGAACTGAATGGTGGTCAAAGGCCAAAGGAAAAGCCAAAAAAGACATGATGATTTCAGATGAGAAAAGACTAAAAAAAGACCCCAAAAAGCAGTCCAGCAGAGCCAGCAAGGGCAATGGACAACGTGGGAGAATGCACTCCAAATAAGTCTTACTTGTTGACATTTGGCACATGGCCCCTCTCTGGATCAGCTTCATTCTCAGATCTGCATATGATCTTCTGCCCTCAAATGCAAACTCAGTGAAGTGGGGAAAAACAGACGATCCTGCATGCCTCCTCTGCCATGAAAAAACAAACTGGAACATGTCCTAAGCTCATGTAAAGTAGCCCTGGCTTAAGGAATGTACACATGGATGACGTAAAAAACACACGCGTCAACTAGTTTTGACGCCGACTTCCATGGTCAGCTGAGGAAGGTTTGCAAAAACCGAAAGCGCTTCTGTAAAATGCTTTGGGTGTTTGTTGTTTTTTTTTTATTTGAATTATCTATCCATCTTTCTATCTATTTCTCTCTCTCTCTCTCTCTCTCTCTCTCTCTCTCTCTCTCTCTCTCTCTCTCTCTCGCTCTCATAATGGATTCACACATAATGTATTCGTTGTTCATCGCTTTGTCTTCGTTCATGTCGCTTTAGAGCCGTTGTTTCTGAGATGAATAGCTGTGTCACTCAAACTCGCCCATTTTGACAGGGGCAGAAATGCCTTAATCATTAAACCATACCGATTGCGACTGTGACTGCGACTGCGACTGTCTCTCTCTCTCTCTCTCTCTCTCTCTCTCTACGTGCGTGCATGCGTACGTGCGTGCTTGCGTGCGTGCATGGATACGCGCGCACGTGTGTGTATGCTGCCGTTAGTACATGATTGCATGTCTTTCTGCTCGTATTTGAATTGTTCGGGGGGGGGGGGGGGGGGGGGGGGGGGGGGGGGGGGGGGGGGGGGGGGGGGGGGGGAAAGAAAAGAAAAAAAAAAAAAAAAAAGAAAAAAAAAAGGCAAAAAAGAACTGGCACAAAGTAGCGACATCTTAAGTGTTCTTACACACCGAGAACAGAAAACCGGTGTCGCGTGAAATCTGGGAACGTGATATCTGGGAAGGCTTCCCAGATATCACCGATTTTTTGGGAGCGCGTTCCCAAAATGTACTGTGATTTCTGGGAAGGCCCATGATATGTGGGAACGTGGTCTTTCAGAGCTCAGAAGGGCAGAAAGAAGACGAAAAAAGAATGGATTTTCGAGATAAGGTAGGAAACAATTTATTTAGGTGCAATTGAGATCTTTGGCCTTCTTGTCACTTTTTTTTCCATTGATTTCTTGGCATGATTTTCACAAACTTCCCAGATTTCACGATTGGAAGTTCAGGAAATCTGGGAACGCATTCCCAGATATCACGGTAAATCTGGGAACGCGTTCCCAGATATCACGGTTCCCAGATATTATACGACACCGGTTCCAGTTCTCCAGAAATAAAGTAACAGTAATAATAATAATAATCACAAAAAAAGCGAAGGCGACTGTGGTGACGATTCAATGCCTGTGGCGAATGAAGATTGGAAAGCAGCTGGGACAGGAAAGAGTGAGAGGTGAGGGAGGGAGGAGGTGAAAGGGGAGCAACCAAGGGGGGGGGGGGGGGGAAACCAGGGGGGGGGGGGGGAAGAGAGAGAGAGAGAGAGAGAGAGAGAGAGAGAGAGAGAGAGAGAGAGAGAGAGAGAGAGAGAATCTTTCCTGCCCGTAAAAGCAGCTACACGAAGAATTCACCCTTTCTACAAAAAAAAAGCCATGAGTGGCACTGTCCCCCCCCCCCCCCCCCCCCCCCCCCCACCCCCCCCCCCCGCTAGATTCCAGAATATCCTCTTCACTGGAAAGTTTCTAATCTTAGATCTAATGCCCCTCCTCTCTCCTCCTCTCTCCCCTTCCCTTCTGCTCTCTCTCCTCTTCCTTCTCTCTTCTTCCTTCCCCCTTGTCCACCTACCCTCTTCTCTCCCCCTCTTTCCCCCGCCTCCCCTCCCCTACCTCCCTTTTCCTCCAACCCCACTGTTTATATCAGTGTTGACCTGCCCGGTACTGTCCTTTCTACGTCCTGAATAAATCTTAAATAAATGTTAGCGAACCGCCCAGAGAAACGTGGACAAACGAGTCACAAGACAACACACAACGCGTTTCGACCTCTTAGGTCTTCCTCAGGTGAAATAAAGACGGACAAAATAACGAAAATGCACTTAGCTTTGATCGCTTCAGATTGCTTCTGAGTTCAGCGCAAGGAAGGCGCCTTCCTTGCGCTGAACTCAGAAGCAATCTGAAGCGATCAAAGCTAAGTGCATTTTCGTTATTTTGTCCATCTTTATTTCACCTGAGGAAGACCTAAGAGGTCGAAACGCGTTGTGTGTTGTCTTGTGACTCGTTTGTCCACGTTTCTCTGGGCGGTCCGCTAACATTTATTTAAGATTTGTTTAGATTTTTCCGCCTGCAGTCGTTGCACTTTGCAACTACGTCCTGAATGTCAGCGAGCAGGCACCCATGGTGATTGAAATGGCAATACCCTCAGCACGACGAAGGTGGACGTCAGCTGATAGAAGAGAAGGTGTTGTTATGTCACTGAGTTCCCCTGGGACGGGGGACCCGGAAGAGTTCTCAGCGGGGGTGCTTTACACCTTCAACTTAAAAAAGATAGCTGTTGAGATTTTTTTTTCTGTTGTTGTTGTTGTTTGTTGTTGTTGTTGTCCTTTCTGCCATCCACTCTTTCTTTCTTAACCTCTCTCTCTCTCTCTCTCTCTCTCTCTCTCTCTCTCTCTCTCTCTCTCTCTCTCTGTGTGTGTGTGTGTGTGTGTGTGTGTGTGTGTGTGTGTGTGTGTGTGTGTGTGTTGTTCTCTGTAAATTTACTTTTTTCTTCTCCTTTTTTTTCTACATTGCATGATTCTCTCTCTCTCTCTCTCTCTCTCTCTCTCTCTCTCTCTCTCTCTCTCTCTCTCTCTCTCTCTCTCTCAAGAGAGAGAGAGAAATGGTACTTAAATGGAGAAGTCCTTGAAGTAGCCAATGAATATGTTTATCTTGGATTTACCTTAAAAACAAAAACTGTCTTTAGAGAAAGCCATGGAGCAGATATAGTAAGGAAAGCTAGGAAAAAAAAAAACAATTGGCATATCCGGGCATTATGAAAAATAGAATGTTGTGACGTTAAAGTGTTTTTACGTTTATTTGATCGCCAAATTCAACCAGCTCTCTTGTACGCAGCAGAAATATGGGGGATTAAAGAGGTAAAAGAAATAGAGCGTGTTCATATGTATGCATGTAAGAAGTTTTTAGCAGTCAGCCAAAAGACACCCAACTCTATGATCTATGGGGAATTAGGCAGGCATCCTCTTTTTATCAATGCAATCATGAAGGCTGTTAAATATTGGTTAGAACTATTAGAAATGGAGAGTAGTAGAAATCCCTAAAGCTATGTATGTTCATCTGAAGCAGCTAGACGAGAGAGGAACGAAGACATGGATAACTGATGTTAAGATGCAATTGTTTCGGTACGGCTTTGGTTACGTGTGGATAGAACAACAAGTAAGAAGCAAAGTTGGCTTTTTAAAAGCCCTGAAGGAACGTCTGCAAGACTGTTTTAAACAAGAATGGCATGACAAAATATCTCCAAGTGAACGATTCAACGAATATAGAAATTTAAAGATGGCCTATGTTACGAAGCTTACTTATCGTTCCTTTACGTACGACGGTATAGAGATGCAGTAATAAGATTTAGACTTGGGATGAATTAATTAAACTGTAATCGATATAGGTATAATAATAACAAACAATTACAAGCTTGTCCACTATGTGGAGCAAGCGAGGAAAATGAAGTTCATTTGATTTATGTGTGTCACGCATATTCACATTTACGTGAAGCAATATTTCCACGTTCATTATTAATACAGAGAAATGGCCTTAACACGATTTCACGCTTCCTTCAAAGTTTGACCCCATTAATGATTGCAAAGTATCTGACAGATTGTTTTTAAGCTTAGAACTGAAAAAAGTCGCCGTCCATGAAAAATTAATTTTTGTACGGCTGAGGTCTACATTTCAGTGTGTGTGTGTGTGTGTGTGTGTGTGTGTGTGTGTGTGTGTGTGTGTGTGTGTGTGTGTGCGCGTGTGTGTGTGTGTGTGTGTGTGTGTGTGTGTGCCCCTTATAGCTCTGCATAATTTGTCTATTTTGTTGTTTTAAACAGGTATTGTGTACCGTTTGGTTTGGATGTCTTTAGACATTGTAAGGACGTTTGTCTGTGCAGTTAAATGTTCGAGTTCGAGTTCGAGTTCTCTCTCTCTCTCTCTCTCTCTCTCTCTCTCTCTCTCTCTCTCTCTCTCTCTCTCTCTCTCTCTCTCTCTAAGCGCGCGCGCGCGCGCGTGTGTGTGTATGTATGTGTGCGTTTGTGTGTGTGTGTGTGTGTGTGTGTGTGTGTGTGTGTGTGTGTGTGTGTGTGTGTGGTGTGTATGCGCGCGCGCACGTGTGTATTTCCTGTCTCTCTTAATTTTTTTTTTTTTTTTTTCTGTCGTTCTTCGTTTGTTTGTTTGGGTTGTTTGTTCCTATTTTTATTTTCTTTCTTTCTATGGTTGGCTTCTTCCTTCTTCCCTGTCTTACGGAGTGTCAGGGGAAAATACTGAACTGCAAGGGCGTCTTGTCGACAGCAACGTCTTTGGTGGTGCAGTGTCGATCAAATTACAATTGTGTGTGTGTGTGTCGTGTGTGTGTGTGTGTGTGTGTGTGTGTGTGTGTGTGTGTGTGTGTGTGTGTGTGTGTGTGTGTGTGCGCAGTCGCTTTTGCGCTTGTATATGTGCATTTTAATAATAATAATAATAATGATACTTATATAGCGCCTATTCTCGGCTAGAGACCAAGCTCTAAGCGCTTTACAATCAACACACTCGTTTACACAACGGGCTGCCTACCTGGGTAGTGCCGACTGAAGAGCTGCCAGCTGACGCTTCATTCAGTCGTTTCCCGTGTCATCCAGTCAGTATCGTTCAATATCGTTCACTCATTTTCCTTACTTCCTTCATTCTTTCCATTTCTCACTCAGGGTGCATGCTATGTGTAACGTGTCATTCATACCAACGGCCAAACTGGCCTACTCTTAATAAATAATAATAATAATAATGTTGATTTATATAGCACCTATTCTAACACGGCCTGCACGTACAAGCAACACAACCACCAGACGTGCACGCAAAAAAAAACCCACTCAGACACTCGGAAGGTGGATTAGGAAGTTGGGGGGGGGGGGGGGGGGGGGGGGGGGGGGATTACGACTGAAGAAAGAAGTTAGTTTTGACGGCAGATTTGAAAGAAGAGGGTGAAGGGTAGGTGTCTCTGACACTGATGGAAGTGTATTCCAGACAGCTGGTCCTTGGAAGGAAAGAGAACGTTGACCAAAAGATTTTGTTCTGACAGAAGGAATGCGCAAGAGGCGACTGTCGGCAGAGGAACGAAGTTGACGGGATGGGGATGTAGATGGTGGAGGATGTCGGAAAGATATTTTGGTCCAGTGCCAGAAACAGAAGAGAAACAGATAGAAGCCAGCTTGTAGTCAATTCGCCTCTGAATTGGAAGCCAGTGGAGGGACTGCAACAGAGGAGTGACATGTTTACGTTTAGACGCCTTGCAAACAAGCCTGGCAGCGCTATTCTGAACCTTCTGCAGTTTATTGAGTAGGTACTTTGGTGAGCCAGCCAAGAGACTGTTGCAGTAGTCCAGCCTTGAGAGAACTTGGGAACAAACCAGAGTTTTTGTGGCTTCAATGGAAGGAAGTGTCTGACTGAACTGATCTTACGTATTTCCAGATATGCTGCCTTGCAAACATTAGACACGTGGTGCTTGAAAGAAAGGGGTGAATCAAAAGTCACACCGAGGTTACGAGCCTGGGATGAGAGTTGAATATCGGAACTTCCGATACTGATGAAAGGAGGAAGGGAGGGATGACCTTGGAGTTTGGGAGGAGCAAGGAGAACTTCAGTTTTGTCGTCATTCAGCTGGCAACTTATTCAAAGTCATCCAATTCTTTAAATCTTGTGAACAGCCTTTAACATCACTGACAACATCCTTGAGTTCAGATACAGTGCTTGACTTGTACATCTGAGTGTCATCAGCAAAACTCATATGCAGCAATGAGTGCTGATCGATAATGTCTGACACAGGTCTGACATACAGAGCAAAGAACCGGCCCAAGGACGGAACCTTGCGGTACCCCACAGGTTAGAGGTGTAGGAGATGAAGAAAGACCATTGACAACAATTCTCTGGGAACGATCACTGAGATATGACCTAACCCACTCAAGAACAGTGCCCTGAATGCCAAAAGAAGTTTGGAGTCTGGAAAGGAGAATGTCATGATCAATGGTGTCAAATGCCGCGGAAAGATCCAAAAGAGAGAGAAGGGAGACTTTGTCATCATCAAGGGCAAGAAGAAGATCGTTTTTACAACTTTCAGGAGAGCGGTCTCTGTGCTATGGCCAGCCCTGTAAGCAGACTGGTGAGGGTCATTCAACTCATTTTGAGTAAGATGAACTGAGAGCTGAGCAAGTACAATTTTCTCGAGGACCTTTGCAAGGAAGGGGAGATTCGAGACAGGTCTGTAATTTTTGAATGAATTGGGATCCAGGGAAGGCTTTTTGAGAAGGGGACGAACCACAGCAGATTTGTATTCTTGGGGGAAAACGCCAGACGAGAGGGAAGCATTTATATACATGGGTTATGAAGGGGAGCAAAACATCAATACAGCGGAACAGAATGGATGCAGGCAATGGGTCAAGGTCACATGATTTTCTAGGCGAACTAACAATCACTTTTCTAACATCATCCTCAGTCACAGAACTGAAAACAGTCAAAGGTTTGGCCTGAAAAAGAACGATCACTATTGGTGATGGGATTTTACGTGTGTGCAAGATGTAATGCGTGTGTTTACACACACGGAACCTCGGTTTATAGTCTCATTCGAAGGACTGTATGGGAAATGGAGTCAGAACCAATGTTAACTCCGAGGGAAAAATCCCCCTGTACCGAAACGCCCCGGCGGAGGTTCGAACCCGCAACCCCAGGATTACCAAGATTACGAGTCAGGCGCTCTACCAACTGAGCTGAGCTATTCCGGCTCCCATTTGGTGTGTGTGTGTGTGTGTGTGTGTGTGTGTGTGTGTGTGTGTGTGTGTGTGTGTGTGTGTGTGCGCGCGTGCACGCACGCGCGTGCGTGCATGCATGTGCGCGGGTAGTCTGGAATGTGTGTGTGTGTGCGTGCGTGCGTGCGTGCGTGTGTGCGTGCATGCGTGTGCGTGTTTGTGTGCGTGCTTGCATGCATACGCAGGTGCACGCTTAGGCGCGCTTATGTGTCATAGCGTAGGTGAGCACGCGCGCGTGTGTGTGTGTGCATGTATGTATGTACATGTGCGTTCGATTGCGGTAGCGCTGAGAAGCAGGATCCAGGAGGACTTAGTCGTCTGTCCTGCTGATGCTAGGAGGGCGTCCGGAGCGAGGGGTATGCTGCGTGCTGCCTGTTGTCTTTAACCCTTCTTGCAGCCTCCAGAGAACAGGGTGACCGACACACTGCCAGCCGTGGTGCCATTTCTCGCGCGGCTGCACCCGACCTTCTTCCAGCCTCGTTAAAGCCCCGGTTCCATAGAAGGCAGAACATCTTGAACGCATGGTTCAGCCATGACAGTTACGCTAGCTGTGCATGCCGATTATGCTCCGTTTCCTTTACCACATGAATTTGAAGCACATACTTTGCAAACCGTTTATGAAGACGTCTGGCGGATTTGGCAAGAGTAACCATAGTTGGGTTATTTTTGAAAGGACTAAACTTTTCGATATAGCGATTCTGCTCAGTGGAGTTATGGACCTCTTAATCCAGATGTTAAGTAGCCTTTTTATTTTTGAAAAAAATCATTATAATTCATTTCCTCACAGTCATCTAGGTCTACCGAAAACCATACGCCTAAAATCTTAAATTTTGGTGGATTCCAATTGATCTTCAAATGTGGTTGATGTTTTAATGTCGACCATTTCTTACTACCTAACCATATTGCTTGCGTTTTGCTATCATTCATACATAAACCAGACTTACAGCTAAATACTCTGATCGTTTCAACGATTTGCCTCAAAAGACGTTTGCATCACCATTGGTCATCATCTGAGTATCATCTGCAAACTGAGCTATTTCATGCTCAGTATCATTTATTATTATACCTCTCACCAATATCTTTTCTCTATCATAGGAGCAAGTATTTCTACGCAGATTAAAAACAGACATGGTGAAACGGGGTCACCTTGTCTACACCCTCTCTCAACTATAAACCAAGATGAACAATGACCATTTCCAATGATTGTTGATTTAATATTTCTATAAAACAATGATATCCACTGGCATATAGTTGGACCAAATCCGAAAGCTTTCAAGGTTTTCATCATGAAATTCAAGTCTAAAGTGTCAAAAGCTTTCTCAAAGTCAATACATGACAACAATCCAGGACGATTTGTAATGTTTATATAGTGAATAAGGTCGTAAACAAGTCTTATGTTATCGCCAGTATATCTACCACTCATAAACCCTGTTTGATCTTGATTTATAATATTGGGAAGTACATTTTTAGCCTATTCACTATGCACAATGACCCTGTCTTGTCTGCAACATTCAGTAATGTAATTGGTTTCAATTTTGAATGCATTCCTTAGACAAATGATTATGCTTTCTTTCTGAAGGGGTGATAATTCTCCCCGTCTAAAGCCATCATTTCTTGAGCGAACAACAAACATTCCTATTGATTTCCAAAACATTTTGAAACATTCTTATGGAAAACCATCTGGTAGGCTTTATTTTATGCTTTTTATGTTTTTCGGAGAGTATGAAGCTTCTTCTAATGTAATTTCTCCTTCTATGTTCTTTGATTCTTCGTATGATAAAGTTGGAAAGTCTGTCACCATGTCAGTGATTTCGCAATTTTCAACATTTCTCTTTTATTATAGATTTTCATAAAAAGACCTAACTTCATTCATTATTTCATTTTAACTATTTACTTCTCGCCCAATTTGTGTTATTATTTTTCTGATACGTTTGCTTACGTCGTGGCTTTTTCTAGATTACAGAAAAGCTTAGATATTTTCTCACCTTCAGTATCCATCTTGCTCTCGAGCGTAATAAAGCTCCATCGATTTTTTTTTTACTTCTAATTTCCACGTGATCTGCTTTATATTTTTCCGAACTGCTTTGATCTTCTTCGGTTTTGGATTTTTTTCTCAAACTGTTTCAATGCTTTCTTCTAGTTGCTTCTCATGTTTTGCTTCTTTCTGTTTTTTTTGTTTGTTTGTTTCTTTTTTTTTTTTTTGTTTTTTCCTATGGAAGCAAAACATCTAGAAAGAGCTGGTCTCCTATTGTAAATTGTATCTGATTTCTAGGAATATTATGAATTGTTTTCTTTCATACAGTAAGACTGCATATTCTTCCATAGTATTTCTTATTTCTTCTTCTTTTTCTTTTAGATAAATCAAATCCTTTAGAAGAGTATTGTTAAATTAAAAAAAAAACCTGTTTCTTTCAATATCTCTCCAAGAGATAATTGCAAG
>JADBJO010002690.1:0-5000 GCA_016801955.1 Conus betulinus | reverse complement strand
TCGGCCGTCCCGCGCACGGGTTTTTCTATGGCCGCCGCCTTTTCGTCGAAAAGTAATTCAGTCAATAAGTTGCTTGTGTATCCAGATCAGCCAAAAACTTGGAAACAGAATTCGATCAACAAGTTGCTTGTAGACGAAGATCAGTCATTAACTTCTTGTTTCTGATACAGGTTCAAAGTTCTTGAAAATTTACTTACTACGATACTTTGAGCTTCTGACTATAGAATTTAACGAGACAATAATTAAATCAATGGCGTCACGTGATATGGAGTTTCTTTTCTAATATGAACAGAACACTGTAAGCAGAAAAGTGGTTCCGCTGCTTTCAGTTCTCTTGCGACTAGGCTACAATCTGTGTCGTAACGTTTTCTTTAAAAAGATTTTTCTTACGTGTATTCCCACCACCGATCCACCGATGTTTCTGCTTTCAAACCAACGCTAAAAGAGTGATAAATATATAAGTTCGCACAATAACAAACATCTCTGCACTGAGAAAAATTCGTGTATCAGTTTTATTCGTGTCTGATGTTTTTTTGCAAGTGCACGATGTTCATGCATTTGCTGAAGGCATATCTTTATTGCTCTCTCCAAGACAACAAAACAATCTTTCCGGATCAGAATATGTTGTATTCGGTGGGAAATTTGGGGATCTTAGTTCGTGATGACCTCTTGGCCGGTCGAATTTTTGTTGTTGTTTTAAAAACTTTTTGTTTATCGTTGTCTTGTGCACTAAGGTGCACAACCGAAGTCTCATAGGAGTGATTATACTAAAGAGTTTGCTCCCTTAGATCACTTCCTTCACTCTGCTGGGCATTACGTAAATGTGGCAAACTAAAGGATTTGTATAATATCTCGAGAGCTTTTCTACTTGGTTTATATTTACAGCTATTTAGACATGAAATTAACATAGTTACAGAGGTCCTTATGTGTTTTGTCTGCTCATGCTATTTACAATTATTTTGAAGAACAATACTTAGGTGTTAGAACTTTGCACATTTGTAGAGCCAAATGTAAGCGGTTGGGTGAAAGTTAATCAATTAAAACTAGGCTATAGTAAGTTACGAAGTCGGTTTTCCAATCGTAAAGTCTGACTTCGTTTCGTATTTTTGGTGTCGAACAGATAATGATTCAGTGATCTGATGGCATGCACATAACTTCTAAAACTGTATACTGTATCGGTACACATTAAAAACAAACAAACAAACAAACAAACAAAAAACTCGTAAACACAAGGCACACATGACAAAAGAAAATTTTCGAAAATAAAATCCCAAAGGCTTATTCATTTATTCCGTGTAGACGCATGAAGACAGCAACAATGCGGACATACTAACACAACTCTACATTTAATCAAAACTGGCATCAAACACATAGACAAACCGAAACAAACATCTGTAACCTCTCTCAGAACCGACATCAAAAGAAATCGGGAAGAAGAAAAGTAGCTCATGTCTTAGAAGGGAGACAACTGACCGCCAATAACTCCTAACCAGGGGCCGTATGCACATGTCGTCGGTAAACTTACTTCTACAACAAGATCACCTCCAGGGTACAAACCCTGTGGGTTCAGCGCAATCTACCTTCGTATTCGTATTCTTTGGGTTTTGTCTCGGTTTTCTACCTGCGAGGTGGCCAGAGTGCAAAGGGTGAAGGTCAGATAAAAAGAGGGATTCCCTCCTTCTGC
The DNA here is from genome assembly GCA_016801955.1 of Conus betulinus. NCBI lineage: Eukaryota > Metazoa > Mollusca > Gastropoda > Neogastropoda > Conidae > Conus > Conus betulinus. Next base: position 3,316 of record JADBJO010002690.1, on the reverse strand, counting down.
GCATGTCTTGAATAACCACAAACGTCGTGCCGTCTGCTTTACAGATGCGGAGGTTCTTGTCCTCTTGCAGGCCATTAGAGATGACCGACAAGTTCTGTTGTGTAGGATAAATACTAGCAACATGATCCGTAAAAACAATGAAGCGTGGGCGAGAGTTGCAGCTGATGTGTCAGCCTTGGGCGTAGCGTTGCGCACAGTGACGGGGGTGCGCAACAAATGGAGAGATTTAAAGGAGGTGTTGTGGCAGAAGGCTGCTGCTTCGAAGACTGGGGGTGGGCCTCCGCAGAAACTCCACCCATTCACTGACTTAGTGAACGCAATCCAGGGTGAGGGGCTCTGCACTGTCATCTGGCATTGCAGGTATGTAGCATGTACGCTGGAATTGTGTGTATTTCAGTGTTCGTGCGAATGATGATTTGGGTGTCAGTTACTGTTCTTTGTGATATGTATTACTGTCCATCTGCCATTCTGTGCCTTGTGTGAAATGTGTAACTGTTACTGTTGTCAGTGTCACTAGTCAGTTTAATGTCAGACTGTGACAACTTTCATCATTATTATTTTTTTTCTTTTGACAGGCTAACATGACACTGTAAAAGTGTAATCAATGATCACTGTGTAACTGAGAGTGAGACTGACTCTCTCTCTCTGGCTGTATGTGTGTCATTGTGTCGTGTCTTGCGTGTAATATGATTCCTGCAAAGTAGAAGAACATTAGTCCTAATTGATAGTAAGTCTTGAAATCATACCCTTTCTGTAGCTCTAGAGTGTGGATTATTGGATACTACCTCCTCCAAACGAATTGTGAAGTAGTCAAACTACCAATGTTTGTGATGATTTTTTGTACTATTACTACTAATTATACTAATAGATACTAATGATGTTTTTTTTCAGTATAAAATGAAGGTGTTCCTCTACTGATATGCACAGTTATAATATCTGAAGGAATTCAAACAAAACAAGTTATATGATGTTACATGCTAATACTAAAGTGCATTTTCTGTGTGTGTGTGTGTTGTTTTTTTGGGGGGTGGGTGCTAAACAATGTCTTATGATCGATATTATATATATTTTGTCTTTTTCAGTGCACGGAACAGATTCAAGCAGCACCTAGACTTGAGAGTGTGAGTATTTTGCCCTTTTCTTTATTTTTTCTTTCCAACTATTCATTCATCTACTACAATGTAGTGAAACAGAGGCACCTGTCTTGTCAGCTTTTCTCTGTATTGTACCTTTTATTGTGTTAATAGTGTTGAACTCAAATGTTAAACTGAATCACAAATAGCCAATGCACATACACATAGACAAACACATGTATATGTTGATAGTATAGATATGTTTTCAGTGTTGTGGAGCCCATGGGTGATAACTACTTCTTTCTGTCCCACTGTCAGTCTCCTTACACTTCATTTCCTTTCATTGTTAGCAGCATTTGATGATTTTATGCTGCTTCCAAAAAACATTCAGGCAAAAGCTTGTGTGATGTGAAGATGTAGAACTGAGGCTGTGAAAACACAGTACACTACACACATATTTCAGGTTTGGTTTATAGCATTGGTTCAGTTTGTACTTGTACGCTTTGAAGCCTTTAGCCTGTTATTTTGTCGCTTCCATGAACATGCTTAGAATGTTTCTGGCCTAAATCATTCTATGGTAAAGTTTGTTGAGTAGATACTAGATATACTGTGACCAATGTTTGTCCAGTAGATATATCAAGGTGTTGATGGTTTCCGCTTTAACAAAGTGATTACATAGGCCTACTCTGTGATAGTATATATTGTAGTCACAATGTCTTCTCCCACTATGTTATAGAGATTACAACCCTATTCTTTGGCCTATTACATGTGATATTACCCTAGCAGTATAGATCAGCAAAAATGTTGATTTACATACTTCCTAAATTGTCTTATCAATTAAATGAGCAGACTAATGTATTACTGTTAGTGCATTCATTGATAACTATTAATCGTTCTCAAGAGGTGAAAGACCGTGCAATAATTGATAAAATACATTTCAGCAGGGTGAAAGATATTTGAAAGTTTGGAGATGACCGAGAGAGAGGTGGGGAGGAGGGGGTTGTTTTGATCAAATGATGTAATCAGTGTGTTGGTTGTGAGGTGGAGAGAAAGAGAGAATCTGTGTGCACACCATGGTTGTGGTCAGTATCTGTGTTAAGAGAAAAACTGAATAATTTTGCAGCTGAGCACTTTACTTATGTATTATCTTTCTGTCTTGTTTATTGTGTGTTTTGTTGTTTGTTTGTTTATGTTACTGTTATAGCCTACTGGTTTTCATTTTTTTTTTAAGAAACTTGCTTCATGTATGTTTCAGCACAAGAGACTGTGGTGTCAAGAAATCCAGTGTTACCCAAAGAGGAAGATGTGGCAACAGGTAATGAATAGTTGATTTCTTTATTTATTTTTTTTTTTTTTTAATTTGATCAGTAGCATATGCAAGCTTTTTTTTTTGCGTAGGGTCAAGTCTCCACTGGACCTCTTAGGGCTGCAGTCTGGATGCTATGTGCCAAATGTGGTGCTGATTGGCTCAGAAATGTGTTCACTGTGGCTAACATAGCAAGTTTGAACCCGTCATATTATGAACAGAGACATAAGATTAGAAACTGTGCTTTGGCGTTTTGTGTATATAAGTGTGAGAATCCCTCTGTCTTAGTCAGTCAGTGATTAAGACTGAGCATAAGTTTGCTCTAGCACTTGAATATTTCATGTAGTCTTTGCCACATAAAGCTGCTGTTCAAAATGCAGGTATGGAGCTCATTTAGTCACAATGGATTATTTATTTTGTATGAAATTTTTTTCTTCTCAATTTTTTTTTTTTTTTTTGGTTTTTGTGTTTTTTTTTGGGGAGGGGGGTGTTGTCTGTTTATTTTTGAGGCAGTTATTTGCTACATATGCAGTATGTCTGTTGCAGTGGGAGGTGGTGCGGTGGCCTCAAGTTCTATGGTGGTGTCAAGTTCACTTGTCACAATACATGGTGTCGACTGTGTGACAGCAGGTAATGTTTCTCTTTTCTAATGTTATCAAGGCTTATTTAATACTATACCCATCGACTTTTGCAAAGGATCACATTGCCAAACATTGGAAAAAACCCAAACCCACTAACTTTGGTAAAAACAAATAACCACATTTCATTCTTCTTTTTCTTCCTCCTCACACAATCCAACTTGATTATTCTGGCACATATTCCTTCTACTCCTGTTAGGTAATTCAGTAAACAAAAAGAAGAAAAAGAATGAAATACAGATGTATATTTGAATTAAAATGAACTAGGTATCAAAAGTGATTATTTTTCAATTTGATCC
>JADBJO010002689.1:277314-292499 GCA_016801955.1 Conus betulinus | reverse complement strand
AAAGGAAATCCTAAAGAGAAAAACCCAATTAACAAAACACAAAAACAAAACAAAACAAAACAAAACAAAAACACACAAAAACATACCGAATCAGCTAGATCCTGCCTTAGTTGACGTATGGTTGTGGTTTGAACGGTCAATAGAGTTGGTCACTTACAGGAGGGAGGGTTTTAAACCTAAGGCGGGGGGGTCATTTGCGTTTCGCCCGGCTTTGATCTGCCCGTTTGTGACACGGAAAAAATCGTTAGCGACACCACCAAAGGTTCAGTCTAGTCGGTTCTTCCCACCCACAGATCTCCCCTTAGATTTGTCCCTCCTCGCTTGGCTTTGCAGGGAAAACCGAGCAGCGTGAATATAGCTGCTTAGGCCAGGCCGTTTTATCTCGATCTGAGGGGCTCGCTAGGCGTCTTTAAATCGTAAAGACAACTCTGCTTGCGTTGTATCTGTTGCACAAAGAGAGAGAGAGAGAGGGGGGGGGGGGGGGGGGGGGGGGGGGGGGGGGGGAGGGGGGGAAGCCGGGCCGCAGAGGGAGGGAGATGTGAGGAAGGGACGGGTGTGGATGAGGGGGAGGGCCACGGGGGCGCAGAAGAACGGGGGATTTTGCAAGCGTCTCCGGGACTCTATCCTTTTGTGAGAGGAAAAAAGAGGACGAAAACGATGAAATCCCTCCTCCTCTCCCTCCTCCCCCCCCCCCCCCCCCCCCCCCCCCCCCCCCCCCACCCACGCTCCTCACACACACAACACACACACACACACACACCACACACACACGCACGCACGCACGCACACACACACACACACCACACACACACACATCCCGGTCCCGGTTTTCCTTATCTACCTAAAAAACGCGTACAGTTTGTTCGTTGCGGCGTCCCGTACCGGACGATCTTCACAGAGTAAAGGAAGAGGAGAAGTAGAAGAAGAAGAAGAAGAAGAAGAGAAGAACAACAACAACAACAACAACAAGATCCTTCGTGGGAATGGTTGGTCGGCAGTTGAAGACAGTACTTCTCCTGGTCCCCCTTTACACCTTCGGGTGTATCTTTTTCTGCTAAACTTTGAATGTAATAATTTTTTTTTGTTGTTGTATTTGATTGAAAAAAAAAATCCCTCGACAAATATCTCTATTCCCCCCCCACCACACCCGTTAGCGAGTAGTTTCCCTTTCGATGTTTTGTCACAGGAAGTACTTCCGCGTTTTGCAGACAATGATTCTACGAATAAAAACAATGACGTGGTATCATACGACTGTCTGCCCCAGCTTTGCGCACGCGCGTTATCCGCAAATCGAAGATTCGTGGCACGGTTCTTTCTCCGATCCTGACTGTGGTTTAACAACAACAAGATAATTTTAATTTGTCCAAAAGATGAAAAATTCATTTTCGACAGCACAGCAATCATATACCAGGACAACACACCCACACACACACCCACACACACACACACACACACACACACACACACACACACACACACACACAAGGCGTAAGCTGCCTGTGTAAGAATCCACAGTAAATCAATCCCATCAGTTAAAAAATCTTCAAGCAAGCACAAAACACTCTTCCTATACATCCCCCGCCCCCGACGCCCCCCCCCCCCCCCCCCCCCCCCCCCCCCCCCCCCACTACCCCCCCCCCACACACACACACACACACATCACACACACACACACACACCACACACACACACACACACACACACACACATGTGCGTGCGCAGCTACTGTACACATCCACTCCTCTTTAAAACATGGAACCTAAAATTACAAAAGTGTTGACATCATCTTCAAATGCGTCAGATATAATACAGTCCAGAAATATGTTGAAAAGTGAGGGAGATAGACGACAGTGCTGACACTCCAACTAAGATTTGGAACCAAATCTTACAGCGTCCTATAAGAGCACCAGTCGCTTTGGAGTAGTCGCTGAACAGTTGATCAGGTTTTGTATGGCATTATATTTCTTCATTGTGGTCCATAACATCTCCTGGCAGACTCTGTCGAATGCCATCTTGAAGTCCATGAAGATGTGGTTAAACTGATTAGGTTTTGTATGACATTACATTTTACTTCATTGTGGGTCCATAACGTCTCCTGTGAGACTCTGTCGAATGTCATCTTGAAGTCTATGAAGATGTGGTTAAAACTCTCTCTGGTGGTGTAGATGCTTTTCTGGCAAAAGTTACGCAGGTTAAATATCTGTTCCCTTTGCGGAATCACCCTGTTGTTGTAGTATCTGTTTTGTGTCGGTTCAGAATGGTTTTGTGCATCATTTTGCTGGCTCACAGCTGATCAATCTGATAACGCAGTCGTTCTAGCAGTATTTGGAATTTCCTTTCCTGAGAAGGATAACGATTAGTCAGTCAGTCCATGGCTTGAGCCATTCTTCAGTGTACCAGACGTTGTTGCAGATGAAAGGATAGCTGCATTGCTGCTACCCCTTCACCATGTTTCAAGAGTTCTCCAGCGACGTTCTCCATGTTCGCAGCTTCCCATATTTACACTCAATTAACCAGCAACCCCACAACAAGCACTTATCTTCTGCATGGGAGATCACACAGAAAATGCGCAAACGACCAAACTCCACAATTACTACTATCCACCACACAGGACCAAAAATAAACCAAACCTCTTAGTTCCCGGCCCGCTGTATATCGTGAAACATTGATTTAAGCCCATTGAGTCTGCTGGCTGGCTAATAGAGGTTTAATGTCGACACCAACCTCGTAGGACGTGGCCGTTGGGTATGACTGTTCCTTGAAATTGGCGGGGAAGGGAGGTGGGGGGTGGGGGTGGGGGGGTGGGGGGTGGCCGAAGGAAAGTATGGGCAGACTACCTATCACTACAGCAGAGCTACCACAACAATAGCGAGCCTCAGCAGGCGATGAAAATTGTTCACGTATTTTGATGTTGGGCTCAAACGTGCTGCCTTGTGTGGGGTCCCCCACCGCCTGAGACACTGACTGGGGCGTCCCCTTGTATTAGGAAAATGGTGAGATTATCTCATGCGGGTATAACGGAGGCTGTTTCAGAATAAAATGGTGTCCGAGCCTTCTGGAAGTTAACGGCTAGTTATTTCCTCTTTTTTGTTTTTGCAAATCTCGTTAAATCTGCGTTTCTTTTTTTTTTTTTTTTTTTCATTGGTTTGTTGTCGTCCGCTGTCTCTGTGCCTTTATGTCCGTTTCAGCTGTCTTTATTTTGAAAAGTGTTTACACACTTTTCTCCTAACCACAACATATATAATGCGACAGTTTTTATTTTTCATCCGACGACGAGTAGGTAACAAATATATATACTGTTTGAGTGGACATTCTGTAGTCTCTGTTTACCTGCTTGCCTCTGTAATTTCATTTTAGTTTATCCATCTATTGGGAGGGGGGGGGGGGATAACTTTAAAGAAACTTTTTTTTGTTGTTATTTTGGGGAGATTGTAAGCAACAGGCAATCATCAAGCGGAATAGCTAGTGTTCTGATTCAATGAATTATACACCATCATAGATTTATTGCGTGTATAGACCTTTGTACTTTATAGACCACAAAGAAGTAACGGGGATAGCCGAAACCATAATTCATATCGTTTTCCAACCACGGGCCTTTTTCGGAGACCCCGCTCGCTCGCACAGTTAAATAACCTTTTACCGAACGAGAGAAGTGTTCAGTGAGTGGGCTGCCCTCTCAGGTAACCACATACACAGCTTCTTTTGTCCGTTGTTCGGAGAGGTCGGCGTCTTGCCTGCACGTAGACTGTCTGCAAGTGGTCCACCGTGTGTGTGTGTGCTTCAAACTTGATGATCTGACTCTGTCACCTGTCACCTGTGACGTGTGGTGACCAGAGAGATGATCTAACTCTTGTCACCTGTGACGTGTGGGTGACCAGAGAGATGATCTAACTCTGTCACCTGTGACGTGTGGTGACCAGAGAGTCATCCCGTGAACAGGAAAGCCGACACAGAGCAAGTCAGACCAACAGGAAGTGGTGAATGCCTCCAATATGCGTAATGGAACTCTAAGCACAGTGAAGGGAAGGAGGTTGTTCCAACCCCCGTCTACATCCTTGGTAGATCATGCTGAGCTTGTTGCTGTTGTTGATGTTGTTGTTGTCCTTCTATGTTGTTTGGTTAAAACTAACCTCTCGTTTAGCCAGCGACACATTCAGCCACTACTGAGGTACGTAAGCGAGCCAGCTACCAGCAATGGTATGGTTTTCCTCACATACAAGGCGCGTCGTAGTATTTTCAGCATAGAAAGAGAACAGAGAGAGAAACAATGACAGAGTTTCTCTGGCTGCGCGCGCAGCTTCCGTCCTTCCTTTTTCACACGGGATGACAAGTTTCTAATTAGAGAACATCCGATCCATTGGACCAGCTGTTAAGTTGTTCACAGCGCAGGTTCTTTTCAGAGGTCGTCGTGGGATCGAGGCTTGCAGTCAGTTATATTCAGGTTTAACGTCCACAGCCATCAGAAAGTGAGATTCAAAACAGGAGATAACCACTCCAGGAGAGTGACAGGAATGGGAGGAAGGTGTGTATGTGTGTGTGTGCGTGGTGCGTGTGTGTGTGTGTGTGTGTGTGTGTGTGTGTGTGTGTGTGTGTGTGTGTGTGTGCGTGCGTGCGTGTGCGCGTGCGTGTGTGTGTGTGTGTGTGTGTGTGTGTGTGTGTGTGTGTGTGTGTGTGAACTACATTGTATTGTATTGAACTAATATTATATTGTATTCTGTTGTACTGTATTTGTGGTAATTCATGGCGGTTAATGTGCTGTGTTGTACTGTAAATTATCGTGCTGTTTTCTGCGATGGTCTGTACTGTATATTGCAGGGCAAAACACTAAAACGTATTGTATTGCCTCGTGTCTTGTACTGTAATTGGACTGTTATGTGTTGTGCCATTTAAAATTGTACTGTTCTGACATTTTTTTTTGTGGTAATCTACTACACTGCACGGTACTGTGTAGCACTGTATTACACTGTGTTGTGTATTGCACCGTGTTTTATCGTTTTATTGTTTTGTACAGCATTATAAGCAAATGCGCTGTCTTGGATTGCATTGTGTTAGTTTACCTTGGCACAGCCAGATTATTGTATGATAAGTATATTCCGGCTCCTCTCCCCCACAGATGAGCGCACCGACAAAATATAAAGCCATTTTCTTTTGTTTGCGTAGGTTTCCTTTTCTTTTAGTTTACATTTCACGTGGTTCTTTTAAAACACAGCTTTGTTAACAACAAAAAAGAAAGAAAGAAAAAAAAAAAAAAAAAAAAAAAAAGAAAGAAAAACCGGACCCTTTATGGCCGTGAGTTGTTTTACGTGCGATGGAATGCATACGCTTTGCTATATGACATTTCGAACCAGGACAAGACATTAGACTTGTGCAGGGTTGAGGTGGACAAAAGTGTGTGCTGGCTTGCCATCCGACAAAACCGCCTACTGAGGAATCCGCGGTAGTTCGATATTCTGGAAGTAATAAATAGTGAGGGGAAAGGGTCACACAATGTGCGAGGCGTTTGTACGCACTGTAGGATCTCCATCAATCTGTTTTCGTCCCACAATCGTCGTCAGCCATTTTGTTAGCAAATGGCCGTAGTATGATAACCTGTGTACACCATTCGGATTGGTCAATGCTTTCTTCTAAAGTCAGTCACGTGGCACAATACTCTATGATGTCCATGCCATGAACAGTAACTTAAATAGGAAAGGCAGTTTCGTGAAAGCGAAAATCTGTGGCTGTTGCGATGAGTAGATATTGGCAAAAATTAACGCCCGAACATCTTTTTGACTGCATAGGTTTGAAAAGTTTAGCTCTTGCCCAGGGGGGAAGGTGGGCAGCAGCATTCGCCACATCCGACACCAGTGATCATATGCCATGGGCAGTCAGGCAGCCGTCACTGTCCTAACTGCCAAAGTACTTTTCGTTTCAGAACCGCAATCAGTAGATCAAAACCATGACGTGGCCAAACCATGCCATCTTCCGTAGTTTGGCCACGTCATTCGTCAGTCACAACACCCTCTCTAAAACCATCCGTCAAGGTACCGTTGAAGGAGGGCGCAGACGAGAGGGACGGCAGAGAAAGAGCTGTGTCCGAAAATATAAAGGACTGGACCAAAATGACTATGCCAAAATCTCCTCACAACAGCTACCAACAGAAAGAGCCTGGAGAGAAACTGGCGGCTGCCTCATCACATCCCCCCCCCCCCCCACGACCCCAGCGGGTCAGAGGAATGGCTGACTGACTGAACCGGTAGATGTTCTTTCATGTGGTCCGATGCGCTGCTTCATGGGTCAGCGCACTTGTTTGTTAGTGATACGATCAGGCCACCTGACGTTTAACTACACCTACGATAACGACTCATTTCCATGCTTTGGATTAGTGTTTCCTGACCCACAGCGAGGATCCATGTCTCGCCTGCCATACAGGAAGACAGAAAACACAAGAGCAGGCAGGAGCGTGAACCAGTGTTTCATGGAGGTGTTATTGTCTTTCAACACAGGTTTCAGATGGACAGTGCTCATGTTGTCTTTGCGGTGGTGCTATTGTCCTTCCACACAGGTTTCAGATGGACAGTGCTCATGTTTGTCTTTGCGGTGGTGCTATTGTCCTTCCACACAGGTTTCAGAGGACAGTGCTCATGTTGTCTTTGCGGTGGGTGCTGTTGTCCTTCCACACAGGCTTCAGATGGACAGTGCTCATGTTGTCTTCGCTGCCCTTGACAGGGGTTTGGGTTCGGATCCCTCATAGGTGATGACGGATTCAAAGTAAAGTGAAGCGTTGAATTTTCTAGCGTCTTGTCTATTTGACAGTATCGGTAGTAATGCTGAAAACAATCCTCCGGGGAACTATTGAGAGAGAGAGAGAGAGAGAGAGGCGAGAGGAGAGAGAGAGAGAGAGAGAGAGGAGAGAGGAGGGAGGGAGGGAGGGGAAGACCAAGACAACGACAACAACAACAACAACGACAATGGACCGACAGCACTGCAGAAAGGACAGGGAAACCGTTTGCAGAGACCCCGTCCTTGGCACGCCACTGACAGCTGGAGGAAGATCATGAACTTTCAGCAATGTCTTGTCTTTATGATTCTTCATAAAGCTGAGAAGAAGAAGGAAGGAGGAGGAGGAGGAGGAGGAAGAAAGAAGAAGAAGAAGAAGCAGAAGAAACAGAAAGAAAAGAAGAAAGAAAGAAAGGAAAGGAGAAGGAAGAAGGAGGAGGAGAAGAAAAGAAGAAGAAGGAGGAGGAGGTAGGAGAGAGAGAGAGAGGAGGAAAGAAGAAGAAGGAGGAAGGAAGAGGGAGGAGGAAGGAGGAGGAGGAGAGAGAAGAGGGAGGAGAGAAGAAGGAGGAAAGGAAGAAGAGAAAGGAAGAGAGGAAAGAGAAGAAGAAAGAACAAGAAGAAGGAGAAGAAGAGAGAAGGACGGAGGAGGAGGAAGGGAGGAGGAGGGAGGGACGAAGGGAGGGTAGAGTTCCAGGAGGGGAGGACCCGAAGAGAAAAAGAAGACAAGAAGAAACGACAAAAAGAAGAGGAAGAAAGATTTAGAAGTGGAAGGAAGGAGGGGGAGGAGGGGGAGAAAAGGAGAGTGGAGGAGATGGGAGAAGCGGAGAAAAAGAAAAGGAGGAGGAAGAGAGGGATGAGGAGGAGGAGGGAAGGAAGGAGGAGAAGAGGCGGAGTGAAAAGAGGAGAAGAAGAAGGAGGAGGAGAAGAGGAAGAAGAGAAGACGAATGAAGAAGGAGAAGAAGAAAGAAGAAGAAGGAAAGAGGAAAGAAAGAAGAAAGAAGAAGAAAGAATTGAAAAAGAGAAGAAGGGAAGAAGAAAGAAAAGACGGAAGAAAAGAGGAAAAGAGAAGAAGAAGAAGAGGGAAATATTCGAAGAACACGAACCTCAGGAGGGTTATGAAGGGCGATTTGAACAGGAGGCGAATAATAGAAGGAGGGAAAGAGAGGAAGGAGGGGAACTTCAGTGGGGAAGGAGGAGGGGGAGGAGGAAAGACAGACCAAACTTACGACCTCAACAAACGCCTCTATTAGAAGTGGAGGAAGAGGAGGAGGAGGATGGGGAGGCGGAGAAAAAGAAAATTGACCAGGAGGAGGAGGAGGAGGAGGAGGAGGAGAAGAAGAAAGAAGAAGAAGAAGAAGAAGAAGAAGAAGAAGAGAAGATCGACAGAAGAATGAAAAGTCGAAGAAGAAGAAGAAGAAAGAAAAGAAGAAGAAGAAGAAGAAGAAAAGAAGAAGAAAAAAGAAAAAAGAAGAAGAAGAAGAAAAAAGAGGACGACGAAGAAGAAATGCATATTACACACGGGACCTCAGTGTGTTATGTCATTTGAAAGACTATATCACTCCGACCCTCTCTAAAGATCTTGTAAATGAGAGAGAAAACAACTAACACCTCAAACAAAACCCGTTCCATCGGAAGACTGATCCGGAACTCCGGATTCTGAAACTTCTCAGGCGAATGCTTAGTCCTAAGTCCACCTTTCCAATGTGGCCCAACGTGAAATCTCTCGTCACAACAAACGCGCGCCCATGGGGCGATTTCTCTCACTGGAGCGAAGTAAGTCTGCCTGGCTTTTTTTTTTTCTCTGTTGTTCACCCTTCCTCCCATTCTCCTCTCTCTCTCCCTTGCTCTCTGCTCCACCCTCTTTCTCTCTCTCTCTCTCTACTCTCTCTCTCTCTCTCTCTCTCTCTCTCTCTCTCTCTCTCTCTTTCTGTGTTCTACGATTCTGTACATTGTTCTTACATGCTCTGTTCCTATTCCCAGGAGAAGCAGCGATCATGATCATGTCTACAGATACACAGGCAGAGGTGATAGAGTTACAGAGAGAAAAAACACAGATAAGTAGATCGACTGGGGAAAAAAAAGTTCCCACGCGAATTCAAATTAAAAAGTCAAATGACTTATCAAAACAAACAAACACAACACACAACACACACACACACACACACACACACACACACACACACACACACGAGAACAACAATAAAGAAAAAACAGCAACAACAAAACACAAACAAAAGAAAACAAACCAGAAATAAAACCTACAGTTCACCCGAGACTCCAAACCATGAAATCGATCCGGAAAAATACTGCGACGGTTTATAGCAGCCCGGACAGAAATAATTGATGATTGATTCAGAAAAAAAAGAAGACCTACTCAGTAAATCAGACAAGCGAGAAACAGCGGGTGTACAAATGCGTGAACGGAACATCTTACCTTCCTCTCTGAACTGCCGCTGACTATGTATATTTCACCAGCACCTTGTCAGAAACACCTGACGGACCAAAGTCTAACGATCACACATCGTTAAGGTCAGCCCCCCTCTCCCCAAAAATACACACTGGTGAGTCTGGAGGTCAGACCAGGGATCCGGATGACGGACGAACAAGAAGCGAACACTGAAAGAGGGATTGAGACATCGGAATGTGCAACCTGCTTCACAAGTTGGGGATACATTGATCTCCCTCAATCAGAGCAAGGCCTCTGTCTTTTTTTTTTTTGGGGGGGATTACTTTTTTTTTTCCAGCAACACATTAGCGGCTGCTTTTTTTCAGCCGACTGATCAAATGTGGCCAGAGTCTCTGAGTCCGAGGCCTTTCATGCACTGTTCTTGTGGTGAGCACAGGCTGGATCTCCTTCTCCATGTCCCTGGTGGTGATTCGTGTATAAGTCATCCGTCCATGGGAACTGTCGTTGGCTGTTGGGTGCCGGTGGCGCCCTCTTGAGAAGAACGCTCATTTCCGCTGGCTCCCGTGACGAAGCTGTCACTTTTTTTGTCATTGAGAGGGCTTAGTAGGCGACGTCATAACTAGTCACTCCTGAACTCCACAGAAATGACTTTAGCAGCAGTGTCTCCTCCTGTAGGTAGCCTCCTCGCAACTTGGTAATGATTGCTATCTAACGTCAGAACAAACCGGGTTGTCGTGGTGCATCGAGTGGCTAGAACGAGCCACTAAGGAATAATGTCATCCAGGGAGAGCACAAAAACTGAGACAGGAAAAGACTTCAGTAATGGTACTTAACTCTATTGTCTCTCCGGACAAACAAGACGCCGAAAATCCAATTACGTCCCTTTCGGGAAGATGGCCTGTACGAGCTGACCACCGCACCTGTTAGAACAATCATCCGTTTCTCTCGTCTCTAGACGTGCCACCAAGCCTGAATCCTCGCCGAACTATGTCACTGAGCCCTTCCCTTGCTTGTCTAACCCCCCCCCCCCCCCCCCCCCCCCCCCCCCCCATCCGTCTACCCGCCCCGCCTGCTTCGCTATACCGACGCCAGGGGGCAGCACTGCAAGTAGCGTGGAGCGCCCAAGCGCTGCCATTATGGCCGCTAAGTGTCAGTCACAACATTGACAACATTTACCCCGACACAGGCCTGCGTTAAGTCTCAGGCAAAACACTTTTAGGACGAGTCGGTTGGTCACAGCTTGAGTTCCCTCCGCCGCACCGTTCCACCACGCGCTAAGGGTGAAGGGGAAGGGAGGAAGGGGTAAGAGGGTATGTAAGGGGGCGGGGTGGGGTGGGGGTGGGGGGCGAGAGGGTGGAGGAGGGGGATGGTGGTGGGGTGGTGAGACGAGAAGGGGGGGCGGGGGAAGGTGAGAATGAGAACAATGGCTCGTGTATATACAAAGACAATGGACGAGGGGTTGTGGTAGGTAAACCTGTTGTACGTTGAGTGGGCGTGTGGTGGGGGAAGGGTGGTGGTGACGAGAGAGAGAGAGAGAGAGAGAGAGAGAGAGAGAGAGAGAGAGAGAGAGAGAGAGAGAGAGAACATGCCTGTGGGCGCACCTGCACGCGCACTTGCATGCCTGCATGTGTGTATGTGGGGGAAAAACGCTCTTGGAATAGAACACACATCATCTCTTTTGTTTTCATGAACAAAGTAGAAATGATCATGGCTTCAGTATGTCAAAGGCAATATATCTGGTTGACAGCAGATTTTTTTTTTTTTTTTAATTAACCTCTGCGTCTCGGTATCAAGAACAAACAGAATTGAATCGCAGCCCTGCCGATGTCTCTCTGTAGATGGACTGCAATGCTGCTGATGTGTCTGTCGATGGATTGTTAGCCTATCAGTGTGTCTGTAAATGAGTAGCACTCCTGTCGATGTACTTATCAATGGATTGCAGTCCTGTCCACGTGTTTGTAAATGGACTGCAATACTGTTGCTGTCTCTGTAAATGGACTGGCAATACTGTTGCTGTCTCTGTAAATGGACTGCAATACTGTTGCTGTCTCTCTAAATGGACTGGCAATACTGTTGCTGTCTCTGTAAATGGACTGTAATACTGTTGCTGTCTCTGTAAATGGACTGGCAATACTGTTGCTGTCTCTGTAAATGGACTGCAATACTGTTGGTGTCTCTGTAAATGGACTGGCAATACTGTTGGTGTCTCTGTAAATGGACTGCAATACTGTTGCTGTCTCTGTAAATGGACTGCAATACTGTTGGTGTCTCTGTAAATGGACTGGCAATACTGTTGCTGTCTCTGTAAATGGACTGCAATACTGTTGCTGTCTCTGTAAATGGACTGCAATACTGTTGCTGTCTCTGTAAATGGACTGCAATACTGTTGGCGTCTCTGTAAATGAAATGCAGTTCTGGTGGCGTGTCTATCTACAAATGGATTATGCTTCCAGTAATAAGTTTGTTAATTAACGGTTTTGCGCTCCTGGCGATGTGTTTGTGGAGGGAATGTCAGCCCTGGAGATGTGTTTGTAAATGACTGTCAATCCTGTCCGTGTCTCTGTAAAAGGACTGCGGTGCTGCCCGTGCGTCTGTACATGGATTGTAGTTCCGTCAGTGTGTCTGTAGATGGATTGCAGTCCTGTCAAAGTGTCTGTAAATGGATTGCAGTTCTGTCAATGTGTCTGTAAATGGATTGCAGTCCTGTCCATGTGTGTAAATGGATTGCAATCCTGTCGATGTGTCTGTAAATAAGTTGCTATCCACACAATGTGTCTGTAAATAAATTGCTATCCATACGATGTGTCTGTAAATGGATTGCAATCCTGTCGATATATCTGAAAAAGACTGCAATCCTGTAACTGTAACTGATTGCGGTCCTGTGGATGTGTGTGTGTGTGTGTGTGTGTGTGTGTGTGTGTGTGTGTGTGTGTGTGTGTGTGTGTGTGTGAATGAATTGCAATCCTGTTGCTGCGTCTGTAAATGGACTGAAATCCTGTTAACGTGTCTATGTATGGACTTTAGTCCGGTTGATGTGTCTGTAAATGGTCTGCAGTCCTATCGGGTATCTGTAAATGGACTGCAATCCTGTCAATGTGTCTGCAAATGGTTTGTAGTCCCCATCATGGGGAGGAGGATGGGACGAAAGGTGGACGGGGGGAGGGGTGGAGCGGGGTTAAAATTTGCAACGTTATCATTTTTTTTTTTTTGTGCCATTGTTTTCAAAGCTTTGTTTTCTATCTATCTATCTATCTATCTATCTATCTATCTATCTATCTATCTATCTATTTCATATTTATACTCATGAAAAACAAGGTTATTGATTGCCCAACCATAACACAATATTATCAAAAGACTGAAAAAAGAATCTTAAAACACAAGTTGTTACTTACGACAATGACTATAATCTTCGCACAAGCATATTTGCTAGATCTCCCCCCCCCCCCCCCCCCCCCCCCCCCCCCCCCCTCCTCTTCACCATTCTGCATTCACCTAATTCGATTAAACAAACAAAAAACAAACAAACAAACAAAACTGGCAGAGGTTTTCCACCGCATCGTACATGAGTTAAAAGTTGTCTGACCGGTCTCCCATGTGACGTCACAAAACCATGACGTCATCTCTGTCACTAAAACTGGCGTCATCAGCAACCATGCCTACATCCCTCGTGTGTGTCCCCTTCTGCTCGGTGTCACGGATCTTGACGTCACGCGTAGCCAGCGTCTGAGGCCGCAAGACTCGTCACGTCTACACCGGTACGGACAAGTCACGTCACAGTCACACACGTTGATTTTCTGGCCACATGCAAAGGCCACAAGAACTGAGAGAGTATGGCAGAGGGTAGGTGAGAGAGATTTCAGGGAGGGGGGGGGGGGGTGGGGGTGGGGGGGGGGGGGGTGGGGGCTGTATGGAAAGGAGACGGGTAGAAATGGGGAGTGTGTGGGAGGAGGGTGAGCAATGAGGAGAAAAGATAGCCGTGGATTTCAAAGGAATTAACCGATTTTGAGCACGCCTTTTCCAGGGTCAGTGAGGGATTAACATTCTTCAATTGTTCATCTCAGATAAGTAGGACTTGTTGCCGCACATCAAGGGATTGTCATTGATATGATTTCTTTTCCATTTTCTTCATGAGCGCTTATAGTGCTGTCACACTGACGTAACAGATAAAGGGGGAAAAACAAACACACCAGAAAACAGCATTTCTTTCATTCTTTCTTTCTTTCTTCCTACCTTTCTGTCTTTTCTTTCTTATTTCTTCCTTTCCTTTCTTCCTTTTTTTCTCTCCATTTTCTTCTTCCTTTCTTTTTTTCTTTCTTCCTTTCTTTTTTTTTTTTCTTTCTTTCTTTCTTCCTTCCTTCCTTTTTTCTTTTTCTCTTTTTTCTTTCTTTTTTTTTCTTTCTTTCTACCTTTCCTTTCTTCCTTTCTCTTTCTTCTTCTTTTCTTTCTTTCTTTCGTTTCTTTCTTCTTTCTTTCTTTCTTTCGTCTTTCTTTCTTTCTTCCTTTCATTTCTTTCTTTCTTCTTTTCTTCCTTCATTTTCTTTCCCTTTCTTGCTTTCTTTCCTTTCCTTCTTTCTTTCTTTCTCTTCCTTCCTTCCTTTCTTTCCTTCCTTCCTTCCTTTCTTCCTTCCTTCCTTTCTTTCTCTTCCTTTCTTCCTTTCTTTCTTCCTTTCTGTACTAATCCGTCTATTCCGTTATTCATTGACTGTCACCTCGGGCTCGTACTTTAAAGTTAAGCTTTTCTCTAACCGCCGCTCCTTCTGATACTTTAATACACACACACACCCAGGCAAGCTCCATCATACCAACTCAGCACCAGCAGTTCACAGGGAGCTGATCAATACACCCGCATGCCAAGGCCTACCCACCAAAGGATACTCTGCACTGCCGAGTCATTTCCCTGATGTTCAGTCTCTGGTTTCTCAAACATCCGCGACGCACTGCCCATACATACCGATCCTGCCGGTTCTGACGATGATAACTCCTTCAGATTACATTGGAATTAACCGATTTTGGGGGAGAGGGAGGGGATATCACTTTGCCCAAGATTCCACACAGATTTCGATTTGGTCTGCCTGCTTTTTGTTCTTCTCACAGATAAGCAGGGCGAAGACAAATAAGAGATTGGCATTCTCCTATCGGTGCGTTATTGGTCATGTCGAGCAGAAGCTTAGGGTTGATCCCCTGGATTGGAACGAATTAGATCCCCCCCCCCCCCTTCCACCTCCCCTCCCCAAAATTTACCAGAAATGGTGTTGTCCTTTCATTACAGTTTAGTGAATATATTTAAGAATGTAAGTGCACCTCTTCAATGTGCTGATTCTCATGCCAAGGCCTAGCATTGGCCATTGTATTCCTGATGGAGGAAACCTAACGGAAGAAAGAAAGCTGGCCGTTGTATTCCTAATGAAGGGAACTGAATGGAAGAAAGAACGTTGGCCGTTGTATTTTTGATGGAAGGAACTTAATGGAAGAAAGAACGTTGGCCGTTGTATTCTTGATGGAGGGAACATGGTGGAAGAAGAATGTTTGCCATTGTATTTCTGATGGAGGAAACTTAATGGAAGAAAGAATGTTGGCCGTTGTATTTCTGATGGAGGGAACTTAATGGAAGAAAGAATGGTAAAAGGAACTTAATGGGAGAAAGAACGTTGGCCGTTGTATTTCTGATGGAGGGAAATTGGTGGAAGAAAGAACGCTGGCAGTTGTATTTCTGATGGAGGGAACTTAATGGAAGAAAAAACCTTGACCATTGTATATCTGATGGAGGGAACTTAATGGAAGAAAGAAAACTGGCCGCTATATTCCTGGTGAAAGGAACTTAATGGAAAAAAGAGCATTGGCCGTTGTGTTTCTGATGGAAGGAACTTCGTGGAAGAAAGACCGTTGGCCTTTGTACCCCTGACGGAGTTGGGGTGGGAGTGGGGGATTCTAACAAGATAAAGAACGTTGTTAGTATTCCTAATGAAAGGAGTCTGATAGGAAGAAGAACGCTGACTTTTTTTTTTTTTTTTTGCTGATG
>JADBJO010002689.1:254814-269814 GCA_016801955.1 Conus betulinus | reverse complement strand
CACCCAATGGCTTCGCTTTGTTCGGCCACTGAAAGATACCTCGGTCCTCCTTAATCAAAGTGCCAGCAGACTGCTGAGCCGTGGAGATCGAGAGAGACCACATGGAACAAGCAACAGGGCCCTGAGAAAGGGACACCACACACACACACACACACACACACACACACACACACGCATGCACGCACACACACATGCACACACATAACACGCAAACGCAATGCAACGCACACAACACGCACGCGCGCGCGCACACACACACACATGCACACACACACACACACACGCACACACACACACACACACACACACACACACACACACACACACACACACACACACACACACTGTGCGCTCGAAGCATTCCCTGCACACAGGAAACAACAGCGTCCCCTCTATAACCCCGATGCTGAAACTGAAAACAAAATGATTAGATAAACAAATAAAGAAGTAGAATAAGAAAAGGGGCGAGTGGGGAAGAGGGGAATGAGGACATTCATGAAGATTTTTCAGTGCTATTGAACCAAGGACCTTCAAACCACCACACACACCTGTCTTCAAAGAAATCGCTCATAGTCGTGAACTGAGGTTTTGTGCCTAGTGTTGAAAATGGTTGCATATGCCGTCGATTTGGAGGGGGGGGGGGGGGGGGGGGGGGGGAGAAAAAGGAGGGTGGGGGGGGTGAGGGTGGGGAGTGGGGAGGATCTCAACTTTGGTGGGCGCTTCCAGAAGGTACCACCACATCCATCCAGCTTACACCCCTATCCCCCCTCCCCCATGAACTTGTGGATACTAGACCGCTTCGACGCGAACTCTGTCAAGAGAAAGTCCACAGAATTGAAAACTTTCTATGATAATCACAGTGGATGAGAATGGTGAAAAATGATGTCACACTAGGGTTCTATTTTGGCCTGAAGCTACATGACAAGGCTGTGTCACTCACGACTGCTTTCCTAATTCATGTCGGCGTCAACCAGGCCCGAGAGATACCGACACCTGCCGTGTTCCTTAGGAAATTGTGAGCAACCACCCATTCAATGGATGATTCGACCGTGCGGTCTCTCTCGATCTCTTTGAGCTAATAGTACACTCAACTATTGATCAACTCAATGCTAGAGCTGGAAATGAAATAATTATTAAAGGATTCGAACCCGCGGTCCATGTTGTCGCCGCTATAAAGCATGTTGTCGCCGCTATGAATTATGTTGTCGCCGCTATAAATCATGTCACCGCTACAAATTATGTTGTCACCGCTATGAATTATGTTGTCGCCGCTATAAATCATGTTGTCATCAGCACTATAGATCATGTTGTCACCAGCTATGAATTATGTTGTCACCAGTACTATAAACTATGTTGTCACCAGCACATATAAATATGTGTTGCCGTGCGCCGCTATAAATTATGTTCTCGCCGCTATAAATCATGTTGTCGCCGACACATTTTTTCGCCATTACAGATAATTATTTTCGCCAGCACATGTCGCCGCCATAAATTATGTTGTCGCCGCTATAAATTATGTTGTTGCTGCTATAATAATTGTTGTCGCCGCTATGAATTATGTTGTCGCCGCAATATTAAAGTTGTTGCCGGCACATTTTTTGTCGCCATGATAAACTATATTTTCGCCAGCACACATGTTGCCAATATAGATCATGTTGTCACCAGCACTGTAAATTATGTTGTTACCAGCACTATATATTATGTTGTCGCCAGCACTATAAGTTATATTGTCACCAGCACTATGAAGTATGTTTGTCACCAGTACTATAAGTTATGTTGTCACCAACACTATTAATTATGTTGTTGTCACCAGCACTATAAGTTATGTTGTCACCAGCACTCTAGATTATGTTGTCACCAGCACTATAAGTTATGTTGTCACCAACACTATAAATTATGCTGTCACCGCACTATCAGTTATGTTGTCACCAGCACTATATATCATTATGTAGTCACCAGCACTATCAGGTATGTTGTGTGTCACCAGCACTATTATAAGTTATGTTGTCACCAGCACTATAAATCATATTGTTGCCACTATAAACTATGTTGTCAGCGGCACGTGTTGTCGCCACTATATAAATTATGTTGTCAGCGGGCACACATGTTGTCAGCACTACAAATTATGTTTGTCAGTGGCACATGTTGTTGCCACTATAAATTATGTTGTCAGCGACACAAGTTGTCGCCACTATATATTATGTCAGCGGCACATGTTGTCGCCGCTATAAATATTGTCAGCGGCACATGTTGTCACCACTATAAATTGTTGTCACCGGCACATGTTGTCGCCGCTATGAATCATCTTGTCACCGGCACATGTTGTCGCTGCTATAAATTATGTTGTCAGCGTCACATGTTGTCGCCACTATAAATTCTGTTGTTAGCGTCACATGTTGTCGCCACTATAAATTATGTTGTCAGTGTCACATGTTGTCGCCACTATAAATTATGTTGTTAGCGTCACATGTTGTCGCCACTATAAATTATGTTGTCAGTGTCACATGTTGTCGCCACTATAAATGATGTTGTTAGCGTCACATGTTGTCCCCACGATAAATTTATGTTGTCAGCGGCACTTCTTATCACCACTATCAATAATGTTGTCGCCAGCACTTCTTATCACCACTATCAATCGTGTTGTCGCCACCACACCCACTATCAATCATGTTGTCGCCAACACACCCCACTATGAATTATGTTGTCGCCAACGCATCTTGTCGCCACTATGAATGAAGTTGTCACCGGTAGTGACTATGCTGTGCTGAACCACAGAGCAGATTTTGCCGTCAACCTTCAGAGCAAACCACTCAGATGTGAGACGATGACAACAACGACAACGACGACGACGACGA
The DNA here is from genome assembly GCA_016801955.1 of Conus betulinus. Taxonomy (NCBI): domain Eukaryota; kingdom Metazoa; phylum Mollusca; class Gastropoda; order Neogastropoda; family Conidae; genus Conus; species Conus betulinus. The sequence continues at coordinate 266,959 of JADBJO010002689.1, read as the reverse complement.
CGACGACGACGACGACGACGACGACGACGACGATGATAATGATGATGATGATGATGATGGTGGTGGTGATGATGATAACGACGACGACGATTACACAGAGCAAGAGGACCTGTGTGTGTGTGTGTGTGTGTGTGTGTGTGTGTGTGTGTGTGTGTGTGTGTGTGTGTGTGTGTGTGTGTGTGTGTGTGTGTGTGTGTGTGTGTGTGTGTGTGTGCGTGTGTGTGTGTGTGTGTGTGTGAGAGAGAGAGAGAGAGAGAGAGAGAGAGAGAGGGGGGGGGGGGGGGGCAGAGACAGAGAGAGACAGAGACATAGAGACAGAGAGAGACAAAGAGACAGAGACGGAGACACAGAGACACAGAGAGACAAACAGACAGACAGACAAACGGACAGACAGAACTAAGCTATAGAAACAGATAGACAATTAGCAAACTATATTGTGGGGATGGGGTGGAGGTGGTGAGGGTGGTAAAAAGGGGAAAGAAGAGGTGGGAGAGGAGGTGGTGGTGGTGTGGTGGTGGTGGTGGTGAGTTGAATTCAAGGTGTTACTGATAAGTTGATATTGAAAGCTGTCGAGGTAAGGAGGGAAGATGTTGCTGACATCGTTGCTGTCAGGGCTGCCAAGTACTGTGTGGGGTGATCGTGCGGCGCTGCGTAGACAGGCATACGTACACGTTGGAGGTGTTGACAGTGTTGTCACTTACATCATTATGTGCCGAGTACGACCGCTCGCCAAGCCTCTTCTGACTAACTTATGGGTGTCTGCCCATGTATTGCCCTGCATGTCTGTCTGTCTGTCAGTTTGCCTGTCTTCTGTCTTGTGTGTGTGTGTGTGTGTGTGTGTGTGTGTGTGTGTGTGTGTGTGTGTGTGTGTTTATGTGTGTGTGTGTGTGTGTGTGTGTGTGTGTGTGTGTGTGTGTGTGTGTGTGTGTGTGTGTGTGTCCTTCGACTTGTATGTCTGTCTGTCTGTCTGTCTGTCTGTCTGTCTATCTATCTATCTATCTATCTATCTATCTATCTACCTATCTATCTATCTATCTATACTATCCGTGTATTTATTTCTGTCTGTTCTAATTCTCTCTCTCTCTCTCTCTCTCTCTCTCTCTCTCTCTCTCTCTCTCTCTCTCTCTCTCTCTCTCCATACTCGCACACACGCACGCACACACACACGCACACTCGCACACACACACAACACACACACACACACACACACACACACACACACACACACACACACACACACTCGGGGTATGTATGTGTCTCTCTCTCTCTGTCTGAGAGTTTCCATTTCTGAGTTTATGGATCAAACAAATAGAACTAGAGAGTGGAATATACTATTTGAAACGCACGCCAGGAAATTGATGGGGATATCCCATTACAGGCGCATCATTTAACACCCATTGAAATGTTAAACTGAGTGACGAGGCAAAATTGCTTTGAGTGCGCCCACCAACGGCGTCTGTCCCATAGAATCGGCGGGGCCACCTTCGTTGAACGCAAGGTCTTAGACAGATTACCTCCCCTGCAGATTTTCACACCGTCCGTCTAGTAACTATTGTACAGCCGGGCTGATAAACCCAAAAGAGAAAGAGAAAGGGCGGACAGATTCTCAAACCACGACCTCAGTCTTTCATTTTAACCGAAAGGAACCAGCCAATCGCTTCAGAATTGATGAAGGTGCAAGTGGGTTATTCGGAGTGACTGCAATGTCAGCAGACAGTGAATAATGCTGAGGTCTCGTGTTGAAAGCGTTAATTAAAAAGGGTATTCTCTAAGGCGATCCGTGGTTCAGGCTGTTATTCTAACCCAGCTAAACACACACAGGGCTTTTTCAGGGCTGGGTCGTGGAAAACTTTCAGAAAAATACGAAACTGAAAAATACTTAAGTTCTACGAAAAAAAAAAAAAAATCTATCTCATATCTTCGACATTAGCAAGAACAGTAAATTAATGCCATTTCTATGGAGTAATCTTCAAGAGACGATGTTTCGGGAAATCTGCAAGGGAGATCATCGGTGTGTTGACGTCGCGTTCAGAGAGAGTGACCCCATCATTTTTATGGGACATACGCCGCTAGCGGACACGCCTGAAGCCATTTGTCCTATCAGAAAGCTGGACAGATCTACCAGAGAGGGAAAAAAGGCCGAAAAACATGAATGTTAAACGGTGTCCCTGTGGTGTCGACATCGATGTCCTGATTGTTATCCTGCTGTGGGCATCAAATCAAACATTTCGCATTCTAGATCTGTCTGTCTGACCCATACACAGAGAGAAGCTGACTGAGTGTGCTTACGGTTTGTCTTATCTCCCCCTCCCAGTGTTTTCATTTATCTATTTTTGTTTGTTTGTTCTGGAGCAAGTCTATTCTGCAAGGCTGGTACCAGGTGTGCACTGTTCCCCATTTGTGATCGGTTTGTGGTACATTAAACCCGGAGTCTATGACACGCGAAAAAAACAGGAAAAAAGAACAACACACACACACACACACACACACACACACACACACACACACACACACACACACACACACACACACAAAAAAGCGGCTTGACGATACAAACGAGCACCCAGCTACAGTATTTCGCACCTTTCCCATCCTTGCTAGGGGAGAAGCAAAAAAAAAAAATGAAGACTGAAATTTTTGATGAAAAATGAAAGAAAGAGAGAAAGGGTGCTTTTTATCGGAGGGGGGGGGGGGGGGGGAGGGGGAGGGGGGGGGGCAGGGGTAAAAAAAAAAAAAAAAAAAAAAAAGAAAAAAAAAAGAAAGAAAAAAAAAAAAAAAAAAAAAAAGGAAAACGATTCTGGGACGCACACTATACTGACTGGCAAGACCTTCGGGGTCATAAAACTCGTTCGGAGCGTGGTTTTCTTTCACAGAGTAGACAAACAAGACCTTCGTGCGCTTGGAAGGGTCCATGGAGCCATAGTGTGCGCCCTGCTGTTCTTTTCTGCTTTCGGACCAAACCGGCAAATGGACTATCAACTCGGTTTTCATAGAGTCACCTATGGACAGGTCAGTTCCTTTCCCACTCCTACCCTGACCCTCTCCCTACAATCTCCCCACTCCTACCCTGACCCTCTCCTACAGTCTCCCCACTCCTACCCTGACCCTCTCCCTACAATCTCCCACCCCTACCCCGACCCTCTCCCTACAATCTCCCACTCCTACCCTCACCCTCTCCCTACAATCTCCCACTCCTACCCTGACCCTCTCCCTACAATCTCCCACTCCCACTCCTACCCTGACCCTCTCCCTACAATCTCCCACTCCTACCCACACACTCTCCCTACAATCTCCCACTCCTACCCTGGCCCTCTCCCTACAATCTCCCACTCCTACCCTGGCCCTCTGGCCCTCTCCCTACAATCTCCCACTCCTACCCTGGCCCACTCTCTCCCTACAATCTCCCACTCCTACCTACCCTCTCCCCTACAATCTCCCACTACCTGTCTTTCCCTCAATCTACACTCTCCACTCTACCCTGACTCTCTCCCTACAATCTCCCACTCATAGCCTGACCCTCTCCCTACAAATTCCCACTCCTACCCTCACCCTCTCCCTACAAATTTCCACTCCTACCCTCACCCTCTCCCTACAATCTCCCACTCCTACCCACACCCTCTCCCTACAAATTTCCACTCCTACCCTCACCCTCTCCCTACAAATTCCCACTCCTACCCTACACCCTCTCCCTACAATCTCCCACTCCTACCCTGGCCCTCTCCCTACAATCTCCCACCTACCCTGGCCCTCTCCCTACAATCTCCCACTCCTACCCTGACCCTCTACCTACAATCTCCCACTCCTGCCCTGACCCTCTCCTCTCTCCCTACAATCTCCCACTCCTGCCCTGACTCTTTCCCTACAATCTCCCACTCCTACCCTGTCCCTCTCCCTACAATCTCCCACTCCCTGGCCCTGGCCCTCAACCTACAATCTCCCACTCCTGTCCTGACTCTCTCCTTACAATCTCCCACTCCTGCCCTGACCCTCTCCCCTACAATCTCCCACTCCTCCTGCCCTGGCCCTCTCCCTACAATCTCCCACTCCTGCCCTGACTCTCTCCCTACAATCTCCCACTCCTACCCTGGCCCTCTAACTACAATCTCCCACTCCTGCCCTGGCCCTCTCCCTACAATCTCCCACTCCTGCCCTGACTCTCTCCTTACAATCTCCCACTCCTGCCCTGGCCCTCTCCCTACAATCTCCCACTCCTGCCCTGGCCCTCTCCCTACAATCTCCCACTCCTGCCCTGGCCCTCTCCCTACAATCTCCCACTCCTGCCCTGGCCCTCTCCCTACAATCTCCCACTCCTGCCCTGGCCCTCTCCCTACAATCTCCCACTCCTGCCCTGGCCCTCTCCCTACAATCTCCCACTCCTACCTTGGCCCTCTCCCACTCCTACAATCTCCCACTCCCTGCCCCCTCCCTCTCCCTACAATCTCCCACTCCCTGCCCTGGCCCTCTCTCTCCCTACAATCTCCCACTCCTGCCCTGGCCCTCTCCCTACACCCTCCCACACTCCACTCCTGCCCTGGCCCTCTCCCTACAATCTCCCACTCCTGCCCTGGCCCTCTCCCTACAATCTCCCACTCCTGCCCTGACACTTCTCTCTCCCTTACAATCTCCCACTCCTACCCTGGCCCTCTCCCTACAATCTCCCACTCCTGCCCTGGCCCTCTCCCTACAATCTCCACTCCTGCCCTGGCCCCTCTCCCTACAATCTCCCACTCCTACCCTGGCCCTCTACCTACAATCTCCCACTCCTGCCCTCACCCTCTCCCTACAGTCTCCCACTCCTGCCCTGGCCCTCTACCTACAATCTCCCACTCCTACCCTGGCCCTCTCCCTACAATCTCCCACTCCTGCCCTGGCCCTCTCCCTACAATCTCCCACTCCTGCCCTGGCCCTCTACCTACAATCTCCCACTCCTACCCTCCCCTCTCCCTACAATCTCCCACTCCTGCCCTTGCCCTCTACCTACAATCTCCCACTCCTACCCTCACCCTCTCCTACAATCTCCCACTCCTGCCTGGCCTCTACCTACAAATTCCCACTCCTGCCCTGGCCCTCTACCTACAATCTCCCACTCCTGCCCTGACTCTCTCCCTACAATCTCCCACTCCTACCCTGGCCCCTCTCCCTACAATCTCCCACTCCTGCCCTGACTCTCTCCCTACAATCTCCCACTCCTGCCCTGGCCCTCTACCTACAATCCCACTCCTCCTGCCCTGGCCCTCTACCTACAATCTCCCACTCCTGCCCTGACTCTCTCCCTACAATCTCCCACTCCTGCCCCCTGGCCCTCTCCCTCTCCTACCCACATCTCCCACCTCCTACCCTGGCCCTCTACCTACAATCTCCCAACACTCCTGCCCCTGACTCTCTCCCTACAATCTCCCACTCCTGCCCTGGCCCTCTCCCTACAATCTCCCACTCCTACCCTGGCCCTCTACCTACAATCTCCCACTCCTGCCCTGACCCTCTCCCTACAATCTCCCACTCCTACCCTGGCCCTCTACCTACAATCTCCCACTCCTGCCCCCTGGCCCTCTCCCTACAATCTCCCACTCCTACCCTGGCCCTCTACCTACAATCTCTCCCACTCCTGCCCTGACTCTCTCCCTACAACCTCTCACTCCTACCCTGGCCCTCTCCCTACAATCTCCCACTCCTACCCTGGCTGGCCCTCTTCCTACAATCTCCCACTCCTGCCCCTGGCCCTCCCTCCCAACAATCTCCCACTCCTGCCCTGGCCCTCTACCTACAATCTCCCACCCCTACCCTGACCCTCTCCCTACAATCTCCCACTCCTACCCTGGCTCTCTCCCTACAATCTTCCACTCCTACCCTGGCCCACTCCCTACAATCTCCCACCCCTACCCTGACCCTCTCTCCCTACAAATTCCCACTCGACCTTTCTGAGCTCCCGCTCCCTACCCCCATCCCCCTCCCTCCCATGTTATCCCCCCCCCCCCATGATGCCACCCGCACATTCACCCACCCCTCTTCTCATCCCTCCCCATCCCTCCCCCCATCCCCCCTCCCCACTGTCGTCCCTGTAGAGACGTGGATAAACACGCGGAGACATGTCTGCTGGGTGAATGCAGTAGGCCCAGTGTTGAAATAACCCCAGTGGTGCTCGTTGGATGCATGTTCTGTTCAATGTACGATGTTTCAAGGTTCGAACGTGACTGATTGCTTGACAGACAGCAGGACGTGACAAGCAAGCAGTGTGACAGGGTGGAGTGCTGGGTGGGGGGTGGTTGGGGGTGAATAGACGAAGAGGAGGTGGTGAAGGGGCAAGAATGGAAGCAGGGGAGGGGGGGGGGGGGGGGTACGGGGGGGAGGAAAGGTGGGGTGGGCTTCTCGAACTAGTGAATGATTTGCCTTGCCTTGTACTTCTGTGTAAGCTAAGCTGGATGTCACAAACTACCTGCTAAGTAAGTCACACACACACACACACACACACACGCACGCACGCACGCACGCACGCACGCACGCACGCACACACACACACACACACGCACGCACACACACACACACACACGCACGCACACACACACACACACACAAGATCGGTGTGTTTGTGTGCAGAAAGGTCGCTCGCTGCCACCCTGTCCCCTTACCCTACCCCCTCCCCCATCCATCTCCCCCCCCCCCTTCCCTCCCCTTCCCCCGCCCTCCCCGCCTCTCCTGCGTCCTCTCCCCCCCCCCCCCTACCACCCCCCTCTGCTTCCATTCCTGCCCCTTCACCACCTCCTCTTCGCCTATTCCTATTCCCCCTCCCCCCCCTTCCCCCCACCGCCTTCTCTGCTTGTTTTTATTTTTCCCACCCCACCCAGGGAACAAAAAACTGGAGGCAGTCGGCTCCACTACACTGGAGGCTATTAGACATGCTCGGGCGGTTTTGGAGTTAAGCGGTACACGGAACAACTGTAGGCCGGCGTGGTACGGTGAGAATGCCGATCATTTCCTGCACCAATCACAGCATGTTACTATTCATAGTGCACGCCGGGACACTTACGTCGATACACAGAAAAGAATTCTTTTCTGTCTTCTCGACCTCAAAACACCACCTTCGTCTCGCTTGCATTAAAAATGAAGTGAATTTTAAACGGCAAAAAAAAAACACTGCAACACAGACGAAGCTGCTTCGCCAATGGCATTTATTCATCCGTCGCTTTTGCCTCTCTACAGAGATATATGTGTCAGGCTTCGTGATTGGCCAATTCAGGTAAACTTCCTGTGATTAGCAACTGGCAACACAGCCATTCACCTGGTGAGTTGTCGGGGCCTTTCTTGCTGCCTCAAGCTCAACGTGTTAGCAGCTTACCTTTATGAGAGGCTGGCGCTTTGTTAAGGCTAAGTGTTTATGGCTGGTTAATGTGTTCTGGGAACGTAAGGGCAAAATCAGGGAGAAGAAGATGGGTGGCAGGGGGATGGAGGGGGGGGGGGGGGGGGGAGGGGGAGGGGGGGGGGGTGGCCACTGTCGGAAGTTTGTTCAGAGCTCCAACCCTGATGTCCAAGTTCGGTGTGTGTGTGTGTGTGTGTGTGTGTGTGTGTGATGCCTGATATTGTCAATTGCCTAATTTAACATCAGACAGATTACAATGTTACTGATCATGTGAATAATTCTATTTATTGTATGATGCTTGATATTGACAATTGTCTAACCTTAAAATTAGGCAGAATATGTTTTCACTGATCATATGAATAATTCTGCTTCATGTTGACAATAAATTCTATCCCATTAGAGGTACAGAGAAACAAGAACAAGGACAGTCAGAGTCGATGTGTGTGTGTGTGTGTGTGTGTGTGTGTGTGTGTGTGTGTGTGTGTGTGTGTGTGTGTGTGTGTGTGTGTGTGTGTGTGTGTGTGTGTGTGTGTGGTGTGTGTGAACAGAGCGAGAAATATATAGGAGGAAGGGAGAGAAATTGCAAGAGAGAGGGGAAAGATATAAAAGATCAGGGCCAAAGTCTTAAACTACTTAGCAGAGAGAGAGAGAGAGAGAGAGAGAGAGAGAGGAGGGGAGAGAGAGAGACAGAGAGACAGAGAGAGGGAGAGAGAGAGACGAGAGGGAGAGAGAGGAGAGAGAGAGAGAGAGAGAGAGAAGAGGGAGAGAGAGAGAGGGAGAGCATATACCTGACACTAGAGTGTAACAAGTCACGTGGTAGATCAGCTTTAACTGGCTACAACGCAATGCGCAACAAATCAGCAGCTACGAACAAACGAGTAAGAAAAAAAAAAAAATTCGAAAAATATAAAGACTCTTTCCTGTTGAATTCTGACCATTGCGAGACCAGCACTTCCACATTGTGAACCAAAAGAAAGAAAAGAAAAGAAAAGAACGGACAAAATCACACGCTGCCCTTCCAAAACGAAAAAAAAAAAATCGTCTGAGGTAATGTGATGTGATTCTCCCCAGCTGTAGTAGACTGCATCTGACAGAGTCTCAGCAGCCGTCTTAAAAATGAAGAAAGAATACAGTAAAAAAAAAAAAAAAAAATGTCAGTCGCCACTTTTACTGTATGAAGTTCGCTGTTGTTTCCTTCGATGCCTTGCCTTTAAATATGGACGATGCAAGGACAGTACAATGCAAAGGAAAGGACAAAGAATTGAGGAGAAAAGACAAAAAGCGAGAGAGAAGAAGAAGAAGAAGAAGAAGAACAACAACAACAACGACAACAACAAAACAACAACAAAGGGGGGGGGGGGGAGGGGGGGAGGAGGGGGAGGAGGAAGAGGAGGAGAAGGAGGGGAGAAGGAGGAGGTGAAGGAGGAGGGGGAGGAGGCAGAAGAGGAGAAGGAGGAAGAGGAAGAGGAGGACGACGAGGAGGAAGAAAAGAAGAAGAAGAGGAGGAGGGGTGGGGGGGGGGGGGGGGGACCGAAAAAACGAAGAGCGGGAGATGAAGAGGGAAAAAAGGAGGGGGGGGGGGGGGGAAGGATAGAAAAAGAAAAGGGAGGATGACGAGGAATGAGCGAGAGGAGAGGGAGGGGAGGGTAACATAGAAAAAGAAGCTGAGAAGAGAGAAGAGGGGGGGGGAAAGAAGAAAGGTGGGTGGAGGAGGAGGAGGAGGATGAAGAAGAGGAGGAGGAGGTGAGAAGGAGAAGGAGAAGAAGGGGGAATGGGAAGAAGAACAAATGGACAGAAGAGGAGGAAGAAGAAGCTGATGATGATGATGATGAAGGGGAAGGACACAAGCAACAAAAAGAGAAAAGGAAGAGAAGAAGAAGAAGAAGAAGAAGAAGATGAAGAAGAAGGGGAGGAGGAGGAGGAGGATGAGGAGAAGGAAGAAGAAGATTAGAAAGATGAGGAAGCTTAGGAACCGGAAGAAGAAGAAGAATGTTTATTTTTCTTTGTGCAGAAATAGGAATCAACGGATGAACGATTCCCCATTCCGCCTAACACACATTTGTCCCCGACCCAGCTCCACACGACTCAATTACCTGCTCTCGTTATATTGGCTTCCTCCAGTTGAATGTGTTTAACGACAACGATAGCGGTCATTTACCTGAATGACAGCCCGCCACCTCGACAGACACTGTCCACAGTCCGCGCACCCAGAATATTACACTCCATAAGATCTGTGAGAGCACTGACTCTGCATGTTTGTGGTCAAGTCACACGAACCGCTTTCTCTGCACGCAAAGATTTCCTTTCATTCCCCTTCTCCGGTGATAGACCAAATTTTTGACAAAGACTGAGATCGGCATGGGTTCTAGAAAAATTTAGAAAATTGTAAGATATCGACAGCCCACACAGGTCATTCGATTTTTGTGAAGAAAATGTGACAAACGAACGATGGGGCAAACACGTGTGGGCAGACAGTTATTACTATTCCCATGGCAGTGACTCTACAAGAGGGGAGTGGGGAGGGGGCGCGGGGGGGGAGGGGGGAGGGTTAGGATCTGTGAGGCTGAGAGAGGGAAGAAGACCGAGGAGGGGGGGGGGGGGGGGGGGGGGGGGGAGGAGGGGGTGTAAATGAAAGAACAAGGTATTCAAATGTATAAATACAAAAACGTTTAATCAACTATCTTTTTCAGCTACTTTGACAAGAATACACCAAAGTATTCAAATGTATGAATATTAAACCATTTAATCAACTTTCTTCTCAACGCGTTTGACAAGAACACTCTGAAATAATGAAAGCAACACACAAATCTTTTGTCAAGAATACTGTTAAATACCAAGGGACACGTGAGTCGTAATGAGTTTGACGATAATAGTCGAGTAATGTTGGATGGAAAGAGACCTCGGATTGGAAGGGCGGTGGTGGTAGAAATAAATGAAGTAGTAGAGGGGGATGGGGGGATTATTTGTCCAGCTTACCTGACCTGCGGATGATCATGACCAGAGCTCTAACGTTCATGCGAAGACCGAGAGATGACCGCTCTCTGTTCACGTTGGGCATCATATGTCTTTCTGAATCAGACAGTTCATTCTGGCGGTTCCTCTGTATCACTGGCCTAAAACACTTCACTTCGGGGGGTTCCTTTGTCTCCCTGGACCAAAGTTCACTTCAGAATGTCTCTGTCTCTCTAGACCGAACAAGTTCACTTCAGGGTTCCTCTGTCTCTGTGAGTTAAACACTTCACTTCGGAGTTCCTCTGTCTCTGTGAGTCAAACACTTCACTTTGGGGTTCCTCTTTCTTTGTGGGTTAAACACTCCACTTTGGGGTTCCTCTTTCTTTGTGGGTTAAACACTCTACTTTGGGGTTCCTCTTTGTGGGTTAAACACTCCACTTTGGGGTTCTTCTTTGTGGGTTTAAACACTCCACTTTGGGGTTCCTCTTTCTTTGTAGGTTAAACACTCCACTTTGGGGTTCCTCTTTCTTTGTGGGTTAAAAACTCCACTTTGGGGTTCCTCTTTCTTTGTGGGTCAAACACTTCACTTTGGGGTTCCTCTTTGTGGGTTAAACACTCCACTTTGGGGTTCCTCTTTCTTTGTAGGTTAAACACTCCACTTTGGGGTTCCTCTTTCTTTGTGGGTTTAAACACTCCACTTTGGGGTTCCTCTTTCTTTGTAGGTTAAACACTCCACTTTGGGGTTCCTCTTTCTTTGTGGGTTAAACACTCCACTTTGGGGTTCCTCTTTCTTTGTGGGTTAAAACACTCCACTTTGGGGTTCCTCTTTCTTTGTGGGTTAAAACACTCCACTTTGGGGTTCCTCTTCTTTGGGGTTAAACACTCCACTTTGGGGTTCCTCTTTCTTTGTGGGTTAAACACTCCACTTTGGGGTTCCTCTTTCTTTGTGGGTTAAACACTCCACTTTGGGGTTCCTCTTTCTTTGTGGGGGTAAACACTCCACTTTGGGTTCCTCTTTGTGGGTTAAACACTCCACTTTGGGGTTCCTCTTTCTTTGTGGGTTAAACACTCCACTTTGGGGTTCCTCTTTCTTTGTGGGTTAAACACTCCACTTTGGGGTTCTCTTTCTTTGTGGGTTAAACACTCCACTTTGGGGTTCCTCTTTCTTTGTGGGTTAAAACACTCCACTTTGGGGGTTCCTCTTTCTTTGTGGGTTAAAACACTTCACTTTGGGGTTCCTCTTTCTTTGTGGGTTAAACACTCCACTTTGGGGTTCCTCTTTCTTTGTGGGTTACACACTCCACTTTGGGGTTCCTCTTTCTTTGTGGGTCAAACACTTCACTTCGGGGTTCCTCTTTGTGGGTTAAACACTCCACTTTGGGGTTCCTCTTTCTTTGTAGGTTAAAACACTCCACTTTGGGGTTCCTCTTTCTTTTGTGGGTTAAACACTCCACTTTGGGGTTCCTCTTTCTTTGTGGGTTAAACACTCCACTTTGGGGTTCCTCTTTCTTTGTAGGTTAAACACTCCACTTTGGGGTTCCTCTTTTGCGGGTTAAACACTTCTCTTTGGGGGTTCTCTGTCTCTGTGAGTTAAAACACATCACTTCGGGTTCCCCTGTCTCTGTGCACCAAGCAGCTCACTAATAGAGAAGCCCCATCTTTTTAAGTTTCAAACAGTTCACTGTAAGACACCACTTGGTTTTTTCCGGACCAGGTAATTCACAGTAGGGTTCAACTGTCTTTCTGAGCCAACCAGCTTACTTAGGCTTTTCGTCTTACTTTCTATGATCAAACAGTTCACGTGTTAAAGTCCCTCTCCTGATCAAACGATTCACTGGA
>JADBJO010002689.1:239814-242314 GCA_016801955.1 Conus betulinus | reverse complement strand
TTTAATGTGTGTCTTTTCCTAGCAGCTTTCTACTGACAACGGGTTGAAACATACAACTCTGTGTGTGTGTGTGTGTGTGTGTGTGTGTGTGTGTGTGTGTGTGTGTGTGTGCTTGCGCGCGCATGTGTGTGTGTGTGTATGTGTGTGTGGACTTATTGATCACAGAATGCCACAGATCTGCCTGAGTTGTGATCACAGAGAGAGAGAGAGAGAGAGAGAGAGAGATGCAGCGGTGTTGTTCGTCACTTTCTTGGAACCTGAGGCGCTCAGACCTTTTAGTCTCACCACTCTTCTAGCTCGCTTCGACAGTAGTACCTCACCACTTCAAACGACCCTTTGTCTTCAGCTCCACTGGATCCGCTCATTTGTCTGATCGGCTTGGCGCGCATCTGTCACTTAAAAAATGACCGCTCCTTTGCTGACAGCCTTTTTCTCTCTGTTCCGTGTTTCTCCACTGTGATACAAGACGAACGCTCTTTCCCTATCTGTGCTCGTGTTGTTTGGAATTCCCTTCCCATATACGAAATTCCGCTTACCCGAATCTCTGATTTACTGTTGTTGTTGTTTTTTTTTAATAATATTTTTACAGGGATATTTGAAATTAGACAGAGAACAGTCAACAGTAATTATAGAACAAGTAGGCTAACTCTTGTTTCCATGATTTAAAAAAAAAAAAAAAAAAAATTGTCACACTCTGTTTGGAGTCAGGGGTGACAATTTATTTTTCATCATTGGAGCAAGAGTTACCGTACTTTTTCTTTATTTTTTTTTTCTTCTAAAAATAGTTCACTGCTACTGCGCTCTGTTTGCATTTGATTTAGATTTGCTGGTGATTCGATGATCAATAGGTGAATGCCAGCATTCGTTCCGATCAGTGACAAGGAACTATACAGAACAGGACGATTTATTAAACCCGGGAAACATGTTAACGTTTCTGAGTAACAGAGACGTCGGTGTCAAACTAAAGACGAAGTTTACATGGCTCAGTTTTCAATAGAAAATTGAAGCTATTTTCCATGCACATGCACTTTATCTGCAATATAAGTAAAAGAATTGTTGTGGTTAAAGGGCTGAAAGTAGGACAGAAAATCTTTTCGAAATATGGACAGGTATTGTTGTGTCCCCATTAAATATAACAAAAGGAAACCACTGTCATTCTATTGGTAAATAGAGTTGTCGGTATCTTAATTCTGTGTACAGTTTTTACTCTGTCTCTGTATATAAGAAAAGAAAAAGAATCACCCGAAGGTGCTGGGGAGGACCCAGAGAAGCACTGTCTTCACCTGCCTGTAGAGCAGTCCTGTGCCACCCTTGGAGGCCTGCGCTGTGTTGACGATGCGTACAGGCACGCGCAGGACACTCTATTAAGATATCAAGGGACATAACTGCTCCTGAGCAGAGGTAAATCAGACTACAGGATGCAACTCATAACAGCCTTAAGTAGCAGCCCCCATGGGCGTACCAGCCCCTATTTCATGACTGCTGAGCCCACCGGCGAAAAGCACCACCCTCCAGCTGTCGAGCACACCCCACAGACCCAACCACCCCTGCCCACGGACAGACGAAAACAGTGCCACTCCAGACAGCCAAGCTTTCGCCATATATATATATATATATATATATATATATATATATATATGAAAATGTGCGTGTAATGTCAGTGTCAAGCGCCAAGAGTTGACGAGCAGCATTGTCCGTCCACCGGGGGTAATCTTTCGAGTGTGAAGACAAACCAAGTCCCTGCACGCAAAGCAGTGGCGCACGTATCAGAAACCACATCAACAATGGAGCTGTCCCTGGCAAAAATTGTGGCGGAAGATCTCTCCCACTTAGTTACAGAAAAACAAACAAAACAAACCCTGAGCGTGTAGCCGTGCGAAGGAGACGTGTTTTTCCTACAGAGAGAAGCCCCAATTTCACCATTTTTTGTTGTTGTTGTGATAATGTAATTGCATGATACAAAGACAAACACGAACACTATGAAACAGAATCTAACACATATAAGTCAATACAACACAAGCAAAATACAAAAAAAAAAAAAAAAAAAAAACACAATACAACACAACGCAACATAATGCAATACAATTTACTCTACGAAGCGTGTTCTGCCTGTCTATTAGAGTGCGTTTCTAGTATCCATTTAGTTATACAAAAATCCACAGGTCTCGTCTGATCTCCCAATTTGTGCACGGTAACCCATTACCATACCGGGCGCATCAAGAGCGAATCACTCTAGTGCTAGAAAGTTGCGTAAGTCGCAGTTTGAATGGGACACAGAGCGCGGCAATGCTATTTTGGTATTCCAAGAAAAATCAAAAAACGCCTCGCCGTTGACGGTCCTATGACACTGTGCTTTCTGTCAGCCGGAAGAGCTCAAGAGACGACTGAAGATCTAAAGGTCATGCCTTTGATCTCGGGTTTTAAACACTCCTCACCTTCCAAACCCTCTTTCGTTTCTTCGAGAAATTCGAAGCGGATCTTAGGCAAGGCTTCGGAGGGA
>JADBJO010002689.1:227314-232314 GCA_016801955.1 Conus betulinus | reverse complement strand
CATGGTCATGTGTATCTTCAAAATCCGCATGTCTGCTCGTTTCAGAAACCAGATTAAATGGTTTGGGTGACTAACTATTTTTGTTACGTAATAATTTTTGCATTAACTATTAATAGGTCTGATAACAGCGCATAAAGTAAGCATGGGGACCAATAAGAAAAAAAAATCTAAGTCTGTAACTTTGAAAACATTGCTCAAAAGGTTAATAGTAGATTTCACGGCCTTCACCATTCAGTGACATCTTCAAACAGGGGATGGCTGGAAAGATCTTATTACTATACATCCTTTTCTCAAATCTGGTCGTGCCAGCCCTTGTAGCTGAGAAAATGCCTACGTGAACGTTCATAAGAACATACCTATACGCACAGACAGCTGGTTCACGTAGACTAACTTAAATACGCATGAGTCAAGAAAGGGGAAAACAAGTATTCAAACGGCGACCCTGCTATTCCTGTGTGGCAAAATGAATACACTTTACAGATCCTGTCTAAAATAAACCACAACATTTGACTTCATATTGAAAAATGAAAACAAGGACAACTACACTGAATCAAAAAGCAAATGAAAAACAAACAAACAAAATGTACCCCCCCCCCCCCCCCAAAAAACAAAAAAAAAAACAAAAACAATAAATAAATAAAAAAAAAAAAAAAAAAAAAAAAAAAAACAGATCGTAAGTTACACAGAGCGCCATGTCTTTGAGACAAGCTAAATACTCCAAAGAAGCCTGAAGGTAGACAGGCTACGATCTCAAACTGTCGCTTCATTCATTCCATGAACACGGATCTTAGCAGCATTCGTCCTCTAGTGTCATTTGCATTGGCGACCTCAGCTCATTATGCAATGACGACGACACCCGGGTAATCGTCAGTCAGACACAGGTGCACTACACAGTAACCGTTGCAATGTCATTATTGATGACGTCATACATGTAAAGATGCTTCGTCTTTATGGGGAAAAAAAAAGAAAGAGAGAAAGACCGTCACAGGTGTAATGAATGTCAAAGACTGCTCACTGTGGCAAAACACATCACGTTACCCCAAGACCCAGAAAGCTGAAAAAGGGATACCCATACTACACACAGGAACGGCAGACCTTGTTGTCGTGTTCGTCTCGGTGTTTCGACAGGGATTGAAGAAACTGTTGCATTCACGGTAATCGTTAAATACCTAAACACCTGCCCTCTTCGCTTTCATAAGCATAACTGTTAACTGCCCTCCAAACTCGTGAGCCAGGGGATGTGGGCTCATTATGGCTATGAAGTCACGGTATGTTCGCTGCCTACCACTTCACCTGATGAATTTACGACATGAAAAGAACCGACAGGCCCCCTGTTTTCCACTCATATGGCTGCCAACATTCGCAGTACATCATTTTAAAAATTTAGTCTGCATATAAACCTTTTCAAGAACAACACACACACATACACACATACGCAGACGCGCGCGCGCGCGCACACACACACACACACACACACACACACACACACACACACACACACACACACACACACACAACACACACTCACTCACACACACACTCACTCACACATACCCCTAGCCTCCAAACCATACAAAGTCCTTACTTGCACAGAATTTGAATTTTGAATTACCCTCCAGTAAACTCGGGATTTTGGGAAATGATTTTTCTTTTTTGCAATACAGAAATTCCTGAAAAATTCGGAAAGACATAGCAACTATGCATAGGGATCTCTTTGCTCATAATTATCTCGAATAGTTTGCGGGGATCCTCCTCCTCCCCCTCCTCCTCATTATCATCGTCACCCTCACTGTCACTCTCCCTCCATTCTGTGCGTCACGGCTCTCCCACCGTTCTGGATCACTTTGTCCTATTCCCGCCTCTCAACTCCCACTTCACCCTTTCGATTCCATCGCTGCTACACTACCACATCAACAACGCCCAACGTCGACGGTCGGTTCCCGCACCAGTTCAAAGATGTGGAATCGACAGGACCAGTATCTTCTTCTTTCACGTGTCGGAGTTCCACTGCACACATTTTGAAGGCATTCACCGCTTCCTTTCTACCCGATTCGTTTTGTTATTGCCTGGTGTTCACCACACTTCACAGCTGATAGTGTCAAAGTGCTAAGTTTGAAGCGTGTCTGTAGTGGTTCTCCCTGGAGCAAAGGCTGTATGCAGGCACTGGCCTGACCTTGATAAACGGGTTTCAAGAAGAAGCTGGCATATGTGGCTACATGAAGAGGCCAACTGAACACTTCTCTGGCACGAAAGTGCTTGGTTACGTGTGCGAATGAACAGGGTTCCAACAGAGATGAATGGTCGGAAAAGCGAGGCGAAATACTGATCCTCTTCATGTTACATCTCTGACGAGCCTAGGCGACACCACTGTAAGGCTAACAGAGCTTGCAGGCTTTTAGAAGCACAGAGAACCCATCACAGATTTAAACTAAAACCGCCTCACTTCATTTTAAGAAAGGCAGCATGGGAACGGTTTCAAAAAGAAGGAAGACACACATCCTCGGAAGTGAGCTGGCATAAAAGAATCGGCGCTGAGAATCGCTGAAATCGCACCACAATTGGCGGAAAAAAAGGGGTAAGACTGTCACCGCCCTGTCCAAAATTATCATAATCACCCGTGACATCCCGTGTCATATATTATCATAATCGCTAGTCTTCTCAACGGGACGAGGTCTGGATAAGTGCATCGATGCCATCGCATGGACACTTCCGCTTCCGCTCCCTTGACGCTTCCGCCGTGGATTTCCGGTTCCGGTGGCCGCCAGAGAGGGGGCCGACGATTGGAAGGCGCGGCTAGCATGGGAGCCCGCTCCGCGCGGTCCACGGGCACGTCGTAGTCGTTGTCTTCAATGAGTTGCTGCAGGTGGAGGTTGCGAGGGAGACTCTGGCTTTGGTCGGTGACGGGAAAGGAGGGGAGATAATGAGTTGTGGATCCTGTGCTTGCTTCCCCCCTTTCCACCACCCGCCCTCCTGCGGGGTTCGCTCCACTCTTCCCCCTGTCCGACAGAGTACCCGCCGTGCTGCTGCTGAACACGGAAGATAGCATGGATGCGGAGGAGAGGGTCGGGGAGGGGGGTGTAGGGAGAATAACACTGCACCTGCCAAACAAGGAAAAAGACAAATTCGCCCTTATAACAACGAGCACGCAAAAAAAAAAAAAACAAAAAAACACATGATGATGTGTCATCGTTGCTTACATTAACAATCAGTAATATGATTCTTAAACATGTAGCCTTGAATTCTGGAATCGTCAGTCAACTGGCTAACATTTTGGAATAAAGGAGGTTTTCCCCCCCCCTTCTGATGACTGCAAATTGACTGCAAATTGTTCTCCCAGTAAACGGTCAGTCATTTAAATCCTATGTGTCTTACTTTAGTTCTCAAATATTGTGCGATCCCGTTCGGTACCGCTTTCAGTTTTACCATCTTTTTTTAATGAAAAAAAAAACGACACAGTTTGATGGCCAAGTATTGATTCGAGTTTGTTGTTTTCTGCCGTTTTAGCTGACTCGTCGTACGTGTTCTCTTCAGGTATTGTTTCCAATCCGCTCATTTCGGCTCTCTAACACACAGCCAGCCATACCCATGTATGTCCAGCCTCAACCTCCACGGGGAGAGATCAATGTCAGGTCGTCATGAGGAAACTCATCAGAGGAGACGCTGCTCTGCAGCCGAGCCACTTCGGTGGCGTTCAGTCATGTTGCTTTACTGCAGCACACTAAGGGCATCACATACCCAACTCTCTACTGATGATAATAACTGACCAGCCGCAGAGCCATCGTAATACCCCCCCCCCCCCCCCCCCCCCCCCGTGGGCTCAGTTATTCTCATACTATGACAGCACCCCCCCCCCCCCCCCCCCCCTGATTACTGATACCGAGGACTTTGACCTGAGCTCCCCTACGGTCAAGGACACCAGAACTGACGCCAGCACAAGGGCAAGGCACGAGACACCGCTGAATTTGACTTGTTCTTTTTCCTTTAAATAATGATCAGTGGGGAAGAGGATAATCGAGACAATGCTATGGAATTCCATTCTGGACTGAGAGCACATGACAAGACTCTACTCTCCACTGCCTTTCTCAGTTTAGCCCCGAGCAAGCCAGGCCCAAGAGATACAGACACCTGCAGTGTTGGTCAGAAAATTCGAGCAACTCTCTCAGTAGTAGTCAAAACTAGTTTTGCCATCAGAGCACATTGCACCTTCAACTCTGGATAGCATCCGAAGCCCGAAACCTATAATCTTACAAAGAAAAACTTCTGATGGGACTGGACCCCAGCACCTCACAGTTCGCAGTCCGCCATGCTAACCACTGTACCACGGGGTTCACTGGCTGGTTCAGTGTCTAAGTACTGTTCTGACAAGGTTGCCACGTTATTTGTATTTATTCAACGCCCCCAGTAAGTACGGGAAATAAAAACCATCTTGCGCTGCCATAATTTCAAACCACTCTTAAAGTTAATTCACCGAACTGTACTTTGTTTGAAGCAATCGCTTCACAAAACGATCAAGCACTGGCTTCGAACCCTGGACTGTTTCTGAATTCGATTATTCACGAAGTCGATATTCACGAATTTGTTGCATTGTCCTTCTTCTTCTTCTTCTTCTCTTCTCTCTCTCTCTCTCTCTCTCTCTCTCTCTCTCTCTCTCTCTCTCTCTCTCTCTCTCTCTCTCTCTCTCTCTCTCTCTCTCTCTTCCCCCCTCTCTCCCTTAATTGGTAAGACCATTGGGTGATATCACTAATTTTCCGAGCAAATAATTTTTTGAATTCGTCTTTGTGTGTGTTTTTGATCACCCTTACTCCCCACTCCTTCATTCTGCTTTTCCATCTCCCCGCCATCCCTCTATGTTATGCTTGTATTGCGGCCTACGGCTGATGTACAATAGACACTCTCTCTCTCTCTCTCTCTCTCTCTCTCTCTCTCTCTCTCTCTCTCTCTCTCTCTCTCTCTCTCCCCCTTTTAGAACCCACCGTCTACATTGGGCAATCTTCTCTTCA
>JADBJO010002689.1:187314-202314 GCA_016801955.1 Conus betulinus | reverse complement strand
AAAGTGCACACAGACAAGCATGTACACAGACTGAGAAGTGTGGAGGGAAAAGAGATTGGTGACAGAGACTGCGACGTAGCATGAAGCGTT
Source organism: Conus betulinus (assembly GCA_016801955.1). Lineage (NCBI taxonomy): Eukaryota > Metazoa > Mollusca > Gastropoda > Neogastropoda > Conidae > Conus > Conus betulinus. Next base: position 202,224 of record JADBJO010002689.1, on the reverse strand, counting down.
GGCGTATAATTATGCAGGCTAGTGTATCTGTACGAAAAGTGGGAGCGACACACACACACACACACACACACACACCACACACACACACACACACACACAGATGGGTTTAAGGCAATCCACAGTTGTAATGCACTTTGACGTGAATTTCGGAAGAAAAAGAGGTGCAACAAAGTGTCTTAATGTAACCGACAGGAAGTATCACGGAGTTTACTCATCATGTAATCTAATGCTTAATGATAAAATTAAATGAAAAAGCAAAGTTTTCGTCTCTGAGGGTCTCTCTCGTCTGCTCTCTCTCTGTCCTCTCTCTCTCTGTGTGTGTGTGTGTGTGTGTGTGTGTGTGTGTGTGTGTGTGTGTGTGTGTGTGTGTGTGTGCATTGCTTTACAATCAAGTAAGCTACTATGATTATTCCTGTGTATGCTTTTTTTCAAAAATTTACAAACAATCATAAAAAAAAAACATCATCCCCAAAAGTGGATTCAAATCAAGAAAAAAAAGTCAAATCTAAAAGCGAAGAAATACATACATTCAATTTAAAAAAAATGAAGAAAAATGGCATATTGGGAACTATTCACGTGTCTTTACAAACAGTTGCATACAGGCGCGCACGCACTCACAAGCACACGCGCTTGCATTGATGTGGAAGAAGACGAACACGCACACTATCCGATTTTAGATTTCCAAAAAACTGACTAAATAAGGAATACCTTTAAGGGACGAGGGGGTAGCCGTTGCATGACATCTAGCAGGGAGGAGTTCCACAGATATATACGCCTGCGAATGATCAACTTGTTCAAAATATCAGTTCTAGATTCGGGTCTGGGTAAACACAAACCTCTGGTTTGACCTAGAACGCTTCAGGACTGATTTGGGGAACCGTTTTGAGATAAATTGGGAGTTGAATACAAACACCTTCTAGACGCTATGTCATTAGGGCCCTGCTAGAGCACCGAAAGCTGTCCCATCCTTCCTTACATTAACTGATGTGAATCGGATGAAGGGAGTTGGGCTGCTCTTCGGTGAAAGGAGTCGTATTTTTTTTCAGCTGGACAAGATCCCATGTCCTCAACCCATCCAACATCGGCAGTGCAAGCATAATCAATAATCGTATGTCTGCAATGTGGCAATGTTGAACATTTAACGAGAATTGGTAACAATTGAAGTAGGCTGTCTTCAAATTCTCGAGAAGAACAAGTTTTGAAATTGTGTGTGTGTGTGTGTGTGTGTGTGTGTGTGTGTGTGTGTGTGTGTGTGTGTGTGTGTGTGTGTGTGTGTGTGAGAGGAGAGAGAGAGAGAGAGAGAGAGAGAGAGAGAGAGAGAGAGAGAGAGAGAGAGAGAGAGAGAGAGAGAGAAAAAAAAACATATGCCAGATACCTTCCAATGGGCCGAATGGCGTACACAAAAAAAAAAAAAAAAAAAAAAAAAAAAAAACGCTATCCGGACAGAGCCAAGCAGGTGAAGGGGAAGACAGCTTTCCAACACAACCCTTCCAGTGTACACACCACACATCCGCCTGACCTGACCGTGACGATCGAAGAGACAGGCAGTCAGTTAAGTTCCTTGTCACTGTCACGTCTGCAATGCGATGATCTTGCTTGGAGCACTCCACAAACAAGTCCAATAACTAACACCAATAACGAAAACAGCGTAGTCTCGCCCACTCCCTGCCAAACTGACCTGAGTGGTGAAAAGCGGCTTAAGGTCCAAAACGACAGTTAAAAGAGTCAGTGCTTTGCAGACGATCTTTTTTTCTCACACACCTGAGCGGGTTTCTCGTCAAGAGAGCGTCTCGAATCGACGACGTCCAAGTGCTCTCCCTTCGGCTGTGACAAGCGGGAATGTGTTTGTACGCGGTTCGCTCGACTGCTTTCTTTCAAAGAAGGACGCGGCGTGCGTGCACACGCTCCAGTTAAGGTTTAGGTTGTGAGGGGCCATTGAGAGAGAAACTTACGTGCTTTATTCGGTGGGTGGAAAAACAACAACAGCAACAACAACAGTAAACTGCCGACAGGCATATGAAATACAAAAAAACAAATGAAAAGCGGACCCCGTCAACATTTCTCCCCCCCCCCCCCCCCCCCCCCCCCCCCCATTTGTTTTCTTTCTTGAGTTTATTGCCTGTTCAGTGTTGCATTTCGATAGATATTGTGGACAGTATTGTCATGGTGTGTAAAGCTAGACCGTAGGAGCCACATCAAGGCTATTACGTCTCATTCATAAAAGTCAGACTTTTTTTTTCCCTTTAGCCTGGCTGGCGTCCCCACAACCATGAAAAGATATCGTGGGAGGCGTGAGATTAACATCCCAGGCATAAGTAACTCGCCTTACACTACACTGATTGTACCAGCGGGAACTGCCAACGTCAGACGAAGTTTGGTGCTCAACCACTGAATCATCCGCTAATGTATTTCAAGCACCCAAAGAGATGTCGTTTGTGGTCACTGTAGCGTACGGTAAAACCCATGTACTCAGAGAGAGAGGGGAGGGAGGGAGGAGAGAGGAGAGAGAGAGAGAGAGAGAGAGAGAGAGAGAGAGAGAGAGAGAGAAGTGTGTGTGGAGGTGGTGGTGTGTGTGTGTGTGTGTGTGTGTGTGTGTGTGTGTGTGTGTGTGTGTGTGAGATAGATTAGTGAAGGAACGCGTGATACGTATTGACAGGAACCGTAAAAGACAAACATTGTATCCGCTGATGAAATAAACAGAACTGAATTAAAAAAAACAACAACAACAAACAACAACAAAAAGCACCAATGCGCAGGTTTTAAAGGGTTATTTTAGGGCAGTGTGCTGGAAGAATGAACAAAACTGCAGCATACATAATCTAACCCAACTGTGCTCTGGGTCTGTTGTTTGTGTTCCTTCACTTTGTGAAATCAACGGTAGCGAGTGGTCCTGGACAAGCTCTAACCCCTATCGAGAGGGCAGGAGGGAGGAGAAGACTTGACATTTGCATAGAAGTCCATCTGCCGTAGTGAAGTGATTGGCGTCGCGGGCTTGCAGGGGTGGAATGACGGAGTTGGTTCGATTCTCGCTAGAGGCCTTTATTTGTGGGACGTTTCGGCCACGACCGGCACAGAGTTGAGTGTGTTCATTGAGAATGACTGAGCTGGTTCGATTCTAGCTAGAGGCCTTTACTTGTGGGACGTTTCGGCCGCGACCGGCACACAGTTGAGTGTGTTCATTGAGAATGTTGCTCAAAACTTCCCCTACCAACACTGCAGGTGTCTGCATCACCCAGGCCTGGTCGACTGCCGGGACATATCGTGAAAGAAAGCGTAGAATATAGCCATGTAGTCTCTGAACAGAAACGGAACTCTGTAGCGTCGCTTTCGTGTTGTCATCCCCACTGATCGGCCCGAACAGTCTGGAACTGGGTGGCCCTTCATGCCCTGCTCTGGTGATGACGTCAGTTTCAATGTCCTCCCAACGTCACCCTTGGCGAGCTCGTGTCAAGATGGCCGGTGTGGGCAAGTTCACGGAGACCGTTGTGGAACAGCCGTGGTGACAATTCTGGAGGGGTCTCTCTCTCACACAACGGCTGCACGACTAAGCAATTGTTGTCATCAGTAGGGGGGATTACTGGGTGGAGTCATGCGTGATTTGGATCACAGCAGGCACCACTGAACACCACCGAACTGGCTCGGCAGCAGCGCAGGGTCTTGTTTGGCAGGTTTCATCATGGCGACTTGATACTGACTGTTCCATGGGGTTGCCTGTGCCGGAGCTGCGATAGGACAAACCTGGGTGTGTATGTACGGGAAAACAGTATAACACTATAGATGATAGCGTTCCAAAACACCTTTTTAGTGCTTGCAGCTGAACACTACGGGGGAGGGAGAGAGAGAGAGAGAGAGAGAGAGAGAGAGAGAGAGAGAGAGAGAATGTGTGCGTGTATGCGCGCGCATGCATGCGTGCGTGTGTATCTGTGTGTTTGTGTGTGGCGATCGTCTTCCGAACACGGATCGCAGGAATATTCTTGAAGGTCGTCGTCTGATTCACACAGCAGCACACTTACATCATCCGTTTGATGGAACACATCCTTCCGAAATACTTTTTGTCTATAGCTTGCTCCAAACTTGTGTCGATGTCCGACTAGTGGATTTCTGGGCCCCTGCTGTTGCACACCGACGGATCGGGGGGAGCGAGCACCGAAGCGTATGCTGAATGGGCGTGGATGCGTATGTGCGTGCGCGCGTATGTGTGCGTGCATGTGTGTGTTTATGAGAGTGAATGCATGTGTGTACGAGTGCTCGAGTATGAGTGTGTGTGTGTGTGTGTGTGTGTGTGTGTGTGTGTGTGTGTGTGTGTGTGTGTGTGTGTGTGTGTGTGTGAGTGAGTGAGTGTGCAAGTTTGAGTGTATGTGAGGATATGGGTGTGTTCGTATTGAGATGCGTGTATTTGTGTATTTATGTAAGTGCGTACTTTTGTGTGTGTGCGCGCGGGCACGCGCGTCCGTATGTGTATGTGCGTGAGTACGCACGCGCGCATGTGTGTGCGCTTGTGTGTGTATGTGTATGTGTGCGCGCGTATTTTGGTGTGTGATTATGCTTCTTTGCTTTGAATGAAAAACGTTGGTATTCTGTTCATAATGTTTTCTTAAATGTCAGTACAACTTTGAGTTAATCTGTGTGTGTGTGTGTGTGTGTGTGTGTGTGTGTGTGTGTGTGTGTGTGTGTGTGTTGCGTAAGCTGTAAACACTATACCGTAGAAACTCTAACCAACCACGCTTTAATCAGCCACCAAAAGCAAACATACACTACCCTTCGCTTTTCAAGGTGGCAGGTCCGCAGACTTTGTTTTCAATTTTCCCCCATATATTTGAACAACTTAGTTTTAGCCCTTTTGACGACTGTCGATGCAGAAATTATTTATACATTTTTTTTCTAAGAATTCAGTTTTCTCTCCCTCTCCCCTCAATTCAGTTTTCCTCCTTGCCCCTGTGCCCTCTCCTCTGCCTGGGAAGAAAAACTCAAGGGACACTGCCCCTAAATTATTTCTTAGTCTTGCAAAAGTTGTTTCGAATTACCTCCCGTTTCGTCCCCCCACCCCCACCCCACCCCCACCCCACCCCCACCCCCCTGTCCGCTCTAATGTGATTCCACTTCTTTCCCTTTAAATTCGAAATCTTCATCGATTCTTTTAACTTTTTTCTTTTTTTTTTTTCCCTTTTTTCTTTCTTTTTTTTCTTTTTTTTTTTTTTTTTTTTTTTGTTCAAGTACCACTAAATTTAGAAGCATGTTCTGATCGGTAAGAGGAACAGGCGATTTTTTTTTGTTTTTGTTTGTTGTTTGTTTGCTTTTTAAGTACAATGCTTGCATCGGCAATACATTTTTTGGGGGTATATCCCCAAAATTAGCTAAGGATGTTATTAGATAGATAGATAGAAACACACACACACACACACATCTATATCTATCTATCTATCTATCGAGAGAACATTTATACACGCCCATAGCACACACACACACACACACACACACACACACACACACACACACACACACACACACACACACACACACACACAGAGAGAGAGAGAGAGAGAGAGAGAGAGAGTGTGTTTTCTGGGAAAAAAAAAAACTACTTTTTTTCTCTTATTGTTTTTTTTTTTTTTTTTTTTTTTTTTGAGGGCACGGTTTAAGTAGAATTGCACAACGCGTAGTATTTGTCGAGCGCTTTGCATAAGTGTAAGGATTAAACACGGCAGATGCAGGTATGCCGTGTGCAAGTAACTAAACAAACACACGTGCTGAAATCACTGACACTGAAACTACCAGGACCCCACCTTTTTGTACACAGACAGTGAATGCTGGCGTTCGTGTCTACGTTGAGAACAGATAAAGTAGGAGAGTGTTCTTATGCATAATTCACATGTGTGTGTGTGTGTGTGTGTGTGTGTGTGTTGCACATGTGTGGGTGGGGTGGGATCGGGGGTGGTGGTGGTGGTGGTGGGTGGGAGGGGTAATGGGGGAGGAGGTAATGTTTGCACTGGAAAAGGTGTGCCTCGTGTTGCAAGATGAATGGAGTTGAATGAAATGGCAGGAGGAGTTGTTGGCCTTACTGTCGGTCTGGTATTTTATGACTTCACTTTGGATAGCCTTTATTTATTTATTTATTTTTTTCTTCTTTTGCACTGCAACAGCCGCTGACGGCAGCCACAATGACCTGAAGGATGAACGGCTTTGTTAAAGATCACCAGCGTTTGTCAGCCGTCTGACTTTACCTGCGCTAAGTCAAGGGGAGATGAAATTTTTGCTTTTGTTCTTTCGGTGGTGAGAGCACCACAGGATTCTAGACTGTGGTCTTTCTCCGTTTGATGCCAAGGGAGCGCAGACACAATCAGCCGTGCCTCCCTGAGGAGTCCGATATCAAGAACAGAACGCCCTACGGAGGGGGTACTATTTTTGATCCGATCCAGCGGACGAAAGGCCTCGGAGCAGGCAAAATGAATGGATCGGTCTTCAAGATGGATTACAATGGTTCCCATATGCTTATGCTGTTAGTGAAGTATTTAACATTTTTAATGTGACATTTCCCTAATATTTAGGTTCTCATTTTCTTCTTCCTCTCTCCCCCCCCCCCCCCCAACCCCCCCCCCCCCCCCCCCCCCCCCCCACCTTTAAACGGAAGAATTGTTGGCCTGCGCTTGTTTCTCACCACTATTGTCAGCATAATTTTGCTCTTGTATCACACACACACACACACACACACACACACACACACACACACAACACAACACAACACAACACAGAGAGAGAGAGAGAGAGAGAGAGAGAGAGAGAGAAATAGGGGTGGTGGGGGTGGTGAAAGGGAGGGAGGGAGGGGAGGGGGGGGAGGGGCAAGAAGATCTTTTCAACCACAAAAATGGGAGGAAACAGGGAAGGGAACACACGTAAACTATGGAGGAAATGAAGCAGGGCACCACAGCCCCCAGAGTCTCTTCAAAACAAGTAATGTAAGAAACAACCCCATCATTTTTTAATAACGTTCTCAAGCACAAATAAACACACTCAGGGCAGCAAGGGGCACGGACGGTCGCTTTGACAACAAATGACAGATTGTAGGTTCTGACTTTTCACGCAAGAAGTGTGAAGCGTATAGACAAAATCAACAAATGCAATTCTGGTTGTCTAACAATCAAGTGCCTGTTGTCTTTCAGTATTGTTTTTGTTTTGTTTTGTTTTGTTTCGTTTTTTCCTTTTGTCGTCCTGTAGGGATGACGCCCAGTACAGTTATTGTGGTCACTGTCGTTCACTGGAAGTGACGCTGAAGTTACGGCGAAAACAACCCAGCCATTGGACAGAAAACTCCCCTACAATCGGGTCTTTTTTTTTTTTTTTTTTTTTTTTTTTTTGGATTTTTTTTTTTTTTTTTTCTTTTTGCAGTAACAGCCTGCGGTCAGTCACGTCCTGGGAAGAGAACCCGTGTTTTCTAATGAACGAGATTTATTAAAGTCCAGCTCCTTATATTCAAGGTGTTTTCGTGTTTAAAAAAACAAACAAACAGGGAAAGACAAGTGGGGGGGGGGGGGGGGGGGGGGGGGGGGAAACAGGGACAGACAGGAGGAAAAAGGGAAAAACAGGGGGGAAAAAAAAAACAGGGAAAAACAGGGAATAAAAAACAGGGAAAGACAGGGGGGAAAGCAGGGAAAGACAGGGAATAAAAAACGGGGAAAAAGACAGGGGAAGAAACAGGGAAAGACAGGGAATAAAAACAGGGAAAGACAGGGGGGAAAGCAGGGAAAAGACAGGGAATACAAAATGGGGAAAGACAGGGGAGAAAACAGGGAAGACAGGGAATAAAAACAGGGAAAAGACAGGGGGGGAAAGCAGGGAAAGACAGGGAATACAATGGGGAAATGGGGAAAGACAGGGGAAGAAGAAACAGGGAAAGACAGGGAATAAAAACAGGGAAAGACAGGAAAAAAAAGGGAAAAAAAGGGAATAAAAAAACAGGGAAAGACAGGGGGGAAAGCAGGGAAAGACAGGGAATACAAAATGGGGAAAGACAGGGGAAGAAACAGGGAAAGACAGGGAATAAAAACAGGGAAAGACAGGGAAAAAAAGGGAAAAACAGGGAATAAAAACAGGGAAAGACAGGGGGGAAAGCAGGGAAAGACAGGGAATACACAAATGGGGAAAGACAGGGGAAGAAACAGGGAAAGACAGGGAATAAAAACAGGGAAAGACAGGAAAAAAAGGGAAAAAAACAGGGAATAAAAAAAAGGGAAAGACAGGGGGGAAAGCAGGGAAAGACAGGGAATACAAAATGGGGAAAGACAGGGGAAGAAACAGGGAAAGACAGGGAATAAAAAAAACAGGGAAAGACAGGGGGGAAAGCAGGGAAAGACAGGGAATACAAAATGGGGAAAGACAGGGGAAGAAAACAGGGAAAGACAGGGAATAAAAAAAAACAGGGAAAGACAGGGGAAAAGGCAGAGAAAGACAGGGAATAAAAACAGGGCAAAACGGAATAAAAAAAACAGGGAAAGACAGGGGAAAAACAGGGGGAAAGACAGGGGAAAAAACAGGGAAAGACAGGGAAATAAAAAAAGGAAAAGACAGGAAAAGACAGGGAAAAACAGGGAAAGAGAGGAAATAAAAAAGGAAAAAAGACAGGGGGGAAACAGGGAAAGACAGGAACAAAAACAAGGAAAAACAGGGAATAAAAAAAAAAAAGGGAAAAAAAACAGGGAAAAGACAGGAATAATAAAAAGCAGGGAAAGACAGGGAAAGACAGCGAAAAAAACATTATTGCTTTCTTACAGATTAATTTTTCTAGGAAATCGCGTTTCTAACGAACGAAATTTTCGTTATGGTCGAGCTCATTATATTCGAGATGTTTTCGTGATACAAAGGAGGCCCTTTAAGTTTAGTTAGGGAGGAAGAATATTACTTTCTTACAGGTGAGTTGGTTGACAGTCCAAGTTTCTGAATTATCAGCGGAGTCTACTGTATGTGACAGAGTAGCTGTGTGGCCCATTATGTGTCAGTGTATGTGTGATCTTGTGTTGGTGTGGGAGTATGGTTATGAGTGCACTTTGTGTGTTTTATGTATGTTTCTGTTCCCTTAATCATTTAGAGTTCCATTCAATCCAATATATTCATTCTATCTTTCCACTTCGATTAAAACGGTTTCAAAGGGGGATAACTGCAGGCGGGATAAAAGCAAAGAGCAAAATTACTCGAATCTTGCTCTTTTATGTGTTTTATCTATTTGTTCTGTTCTGTTTATCATTCAGATTCCATTCACTCTAATATAGCCATTCTATCTTTCCGACTATTTGATTAAAATAGTTTCAAAGTGGAACACCTCCAAGTGGTAATTCAAGCAAAGAGCAAGATTAATCGAAAAGGTAAGTGACTGTGTGTTCGTCTGATATTTGCTCATGTTTCTAACGTTGTTGGCCATGCCTGAAGAAGACAAATAGGTCGAAACGCGTTTTGCCTGCTTTGTAACCTGTTTGTTTCATTCTTTGGCGTTACGGTAACTCCGATACCTTTGCTCTCACGATAAAAAAAAATGGGTTCGGTAGTTTCTGTTTAATCTTGGTGACAAACCAACAACAACATGAACAACAACAACAAACAAACAAACAAACAAAACAAACGCCCACGAAAACTCAACCTCTCTGGTGCAGGTGAAAATAATGGGGGTACTTATTTGGCAAAGAACAGCGAAAAATGAGGCGAAAGCAAGGACTGAGCCCTCACAGAGTCGAACAAGTTCAGGTATTCAAAATATTTCACCCGTCCTTCGGTGTCTTTCTTCCCGCTTTCTCGCTGAATTATCAGGTAATGGTCATCCAAGCGGCACTCTTAGTCTGTTACCGGCCCATCACCCTGAAAGACGTTACCGCATGTCTGACAGCATGTGGGATGCTGAGGCTCTCCTTATCATGAGGCCGATGGAAGAGCTCGTGCGTCAAAATTTGCCCTTTTTTTTTTTTTAAACAGACGATCCACAGACACAATAAAACCGATATTTCTTAATTTATTCCGAGTTTTTCGATGAAACTTTAGTCATTTGTCAAAATCCTCGTCATCTTGTTATGGTTGTCCTCATGTGTAATGAAATATCGGTTTTCTGAGTTTAAAAAAAAAAAAAAAAAAAAAAAAGTGGAAAAAAAAAGTAATCAGTAACGTACTCCGAATGCATACCCGATGACACCGGTCCGTCAGATCCATAAACTACAGGCTGCCCACCAAAAATCAATGCGCGAAGGCGTTGTTTAAAGAGTCGAGTATTTTAGAGACGGGCGCAGTTAGAGTGTTTTGAGAACCTTTTGTTGTGTCTGAAAGTTGATTCTCCTCATTTTCTTTCATATGCCATCTAGGTAAAAGCCAGGTGGTTCCAAGTGGACAGATTAAAATCAACGGCGCAAAGATAGGGTCGCGGGTGAGTGCAAAGGCCTGAAATGTGACGTCAACTAAGGGGAAGGTCATGTATTTGAAGACTGTGATTTTATCGGGGGGGGGGGGAGGGGGGGGGGGGGGGACCGGGGGGGGGGGGGGGGGGGGGGCGGGAGTTGTTCTTTTGATAAATCATCAGTTTAATACTAAATGCTGACTCAGTATTTATGGCAGGCCTCAAAACGGTTACATGGATTATATAGTGTTTTTAGTGCAAAGTCCTCGTTGTGGCGTGTGGCCGCATCTTTACTAGACGTCGCTTTTTCACTACACAGTCTTGACGAAGTGGGAGCCTGTATCCCATACGACTGACGAAGTAGGAGCCTGTATCTCTCACGACCCATGCATTTCACAGAGGCTTTATGTGTCTCAACCTCTGCCGATGGCACAAATCTTCCAACAGACACATTTTCAAGTCAGTACCACTATGAAATGTCTATGGGTCCCAAGGAACCCTTATCTTCGAAGTGCCAGGTCAAAAGCGATGTCCGGCAAATCTAAGGGAGGGAATTATGGTAGAAACCGAGCGTTTTCCAACACAAGCATTGTTACCTCCCCTATACCATGTTTCTCACTTATTCTTATGTCGTCTGGAACAATCGAGTTTTCGCACATAGTAAGGTTATTTCCGCTGTAAGGAAAACTTCAGTCCAGAAAGACCAGCATGTATGGTATAAAGGACTGACTGATCTTTGAAACACGAAGATCGCCATTTTGCGTCGAGGCCTAATCTCAAAACCTGTCCCTATCATGCGCTCATCATTGCATGTACACTGACAAATCAACATGAAAACACAGCAAACACCATCATAATATCGACTGGTTGTCTCAGATTAACGGCTTAATCAAGTATTGAGCCTACAGAGATATTGCGCCAACAGAGACATTGAAGAGTGAACAGGAAAATATCAATGAGAAAGAGAGAGAGAGAGAGAGAGAGAGAGAGAGAGAGAGAGAGAGAGAGAGAGAGAGAGAGAGAGAGTATTGAATAGTGCAGGTATATTCTGGAAATGGTTGATTCATCATTTGTCATTCAAATATGAAGTGATCCCGAGATGAGATCTTTTCAAATTTGATTGTTCGAATGCCTTTCAGAGTTTATGATAGTGCAGTTAATTTATAAAGAGAATTCCAAACTAGATACAAACAGTGTGGTCAAGAGTGAACTCGGCTTCATCTGTATCGAGCAATGAACGGGTTGGGTATGAGATATTTCTGCGATGCAAAACCTCCTACTTCCAGTCGTTTGAACGGGTGTTTATTTAATAATGGTGAAGTTTTAACGATGCTCTGTTGAACTCAATTGGTTTATTCCGCTAACTATATGCTGCGTGGTTTCAGTTTTTCTATGTGCTGGTAATGAGAATAAAAGTTGATCTACCAGAAAGCCAGACGACGAATGGAAAGAACAAATTACAACAGTTAGCAATGCGTTTCGACCTGCAGGACTTCTTCGGGGAAAAAAACAAAGAAATATCACACACACACACGCTCTCTCTCTCTCTCTCTCTCTCTCTCTCTCTCTCTCTCTCTCTCTCTCTCTCTCACGCACGTACGCATGTACACAGGCACACACACACGGCGATGCTTCATTCTTTCCGTAAAAGTACAGGTCGCTGGAAACCCACGACGTACGGCAAAGCTTTATTCCAATGCAAAATAAAATAAAATGAAATCAGGTAACATAAAATGCATGGATCCTTGGAGACCAACGACGTATGCCGCGCATTCCAGGTGACTTACGGCAAAGGTTTAAAAACGCACCCGCACACACACAAAGGTTAAAAACGCACCCGCACACACACAAAGGTTTAAAAAACGCACCCGCACACACACAAAGGTTAAAAACGCACCCGCACACACACACTGGTTAAAAACGCATCCGCACACACACACACACACACACACAAAACACACTGCACGTTGGTCTCGTATTTAAAAAATCATCCTCGAAGGCAGACGACTGTGGCGGCGGTCCTCAGTGGTGGCATTAAACACGGCCAGGTACAACACAGACCTACCAGCCATGTACCTCGAAGTTCTAGTTTGAAAGCCGTAGAGCGACTTACCATAAGCAGGGTCTGAACCAAAGAGAATCAATGTCGTAGATCGCCGGTCAAATGGAACGAAGACATGAATACACAAAGGCAACACGCTTCGACCTTTCGGACATCTACAGTCAATAAAACATCGCCTTTTCTACTTCCCAGCACAAGGTAAATGCTTACAACACAGATCTAGTTGCAAAGTTGGCATTCTTCCTTACGCTGAGCACAGAAGCAATCTGAAGCGATCAAAGCTAAGTGCATTTTCGTTATTTTTTTCGTTTTTGTTTCACCTGAGGAAGACCTAAGAGGTGGAAACGCGTTGTGTTTTGTCTTGTGACTCGTTTGTCCACGTTTCTCTGGACGGTTCGCTGACATTTATTTACGATTTGCTTACAACACAGCGAAGCAGACTGATTTCAAAGTGTGGCAGCGTATGAAATTCATTAACAAATCGCCAGGTACGGTTTCAGTTTTGAGCAAAATTTCACACAGTATGTTTTTTTTAAGTGTGATCATAGTATTACCTTGGAGTTAGATTATATACAACTAAGGGAATGTGCAGAAGATTACGTAGAAATTCACCAGTCTGGTTTGCCCTTATTCCTATACAGCATTTTGGAAGAGAACGGTCGAATAGTCGTTTGCATACTGGGAAAATTAGTCAGTAAAGGTGAAAACCAATCCGCAAGAAAAGTTTCTTAGACACTCAGTTGAAAACTTGTGCCGACGTCGTCTGGAGGCCTGTAGCAGGCGACGCCTTTCACAGTATCGACCTGAATGACGTCTGGCCGCCGATAAAGTGTCACTCTCCGGTCCTTGAGTCGTGATTGGTTCTTCACTGGACTGGAGCGCGCGCAATTTATGCCAGCCTTTAGCTGACTTCTCCTAACCAGAAAAAGTTCCTGTTTCGTTACATTGGTTCGGTTTATATAGGAGTAGTGGGTGGAATTGAACACAATTCATGGCGGATCATTAGGGTAAGAAACCCAAGTTTCCCAAGTGATTCCTAAGTGATTGACCACCACCCCCCCTCCCCAACCCCCCCCCCCCCCCCCCCCCCCCCCCCCCCCCCCACGCACTTCTTGTTCAGAATTCTCTTATCATTTGATGAAAAATTTGAGTTCATGTTGTAAAATTTTAGCCTGATCCACGACTCTGGAAAATTTTTTACTGTTTTATGTATGATTTTCGCATGCCGTATCCCTGTAGCTATTTGCTGGTTTTCTTTCGTTTGCCTTGCCTGTAGATTGTTTTGAGGGTTGAAACGCAATGCTCTTGTAGTTTGTCTGTTGGCTATATATTTTTTTTTTTTTCTATTTTTTGTTGTTGTTGGCGGTTTAGCTTTTATTCTCTCAAAGTTGCAACTGAGCAACAATGAAGAGGAGAACTCTCAGCGACCAACTATTGTTCGATTTGCAGGGCGTCGTGACTACGTCACCCCATTCACTGAATTCCCTTCAATTAAAGAACTAAAAAGAAAATGTCCGTTTCATACCACGACTTTTTTCCTTTTGGCCAAAGATGGAGTGAGAAGAGGATATGTATCTCGCCTGGCATTCTCTGGAGTCCCCTATTCTCCTGCAATTCACTACCCACTTCCAGGCAGAAGAAGTTTGGATTGGCTAGCCTGCTCACTCAGGTAACCACGTGTGCGAGTTTCTTGATGTCCACTGTTCCCGCGCCCAAACCACCGTGTGTGGGGGCTTGAAACTTGACAGTATGACACTATCGGCGGCAATGCATGTCGAAAAGCCAGCCAGCCCACAACAGGAAAGAGACACAGAGTCGATGAAACCAACAGGTAATGGTGAATGCCTCCGGTGTCAGCAATGGAACTCCAACTAGCGAAAGGCGGAGACTCTGATCCTGTCTCCTTGCTTCATTTTCAGTTCTTTCTAACCTGAGAAGATTGCTCCTGGACAGTGTTGTAAGCTCTAATATCCATCACACTGAGTACAAACGCGTGATACAGTCCGTAGAGACGGTGCTGTTCAATGCCTTTTGCTTCCATTCCCTTCATGGTAGAGGGGCCCTTTTCGCTTTTCAGATCGATTTTTTTTTCAACATGTTTTCTAAAAGTCAGCATTCTATCAAAGCCTATGCCCAGAGAGTATAAGTTGTCAGTTGATTCAATTTGTATTCCAATGGAGGAAACTGGTGCGGGTAATTGTCCTGATGTCTTCCTGTTAAGAGTGCAGAGCCAGTAATTAAGACGGAAACAGATATGCCTACGAAACGATAACCAGAAAAACCATGTTTGTGGCCCCCACCTCATCCCCCCCCCCCCCCCCCCCCAATTTAAAGCCTGCAGTCGGATGTGTAAATCTGAGCTTGGATTGGTGTATTGTCCACAGTTCGGTCCATCAATACCAGGACCGAATTTTGCTCCGACAGCTTGCGTCGGTCTTTGTAACGTTAGCGTTATTTCGCCGACGCATGACGTCACAGCGGT
>JADBJO010002689.1:172314-184814 GCA_016801955.1 Conus betulinus | reverse complement strand
CGGTGCGACTGGTATGAGTACCACGCCGCCTTTTTTTAATACCGTTAGGTCATTAAAAAAAAAAACCGTTCGATAATGACACATACCACGAGGGGAACATCGTGAAATCCATCAAGTCTCTCTCCCCTGTCTGTCTGTCTGTCTGTCTGTCTCTTTCTCTCCCACGTACACATACGCTTACTGTCTCATCTCCAACTGGTTGCACGCCCGTTTTGTTTCTCCCAGACCCTACACACATCAAAAGCCAGAAGCTGTCGGTTATCGATCAGTGCGCACAACAACAACAACAAAACAACCCCCCCCCCCCACCTCCCACTCCGCCACGGCATGTCAGCCGATGCTTCACGATGAATCAATACCGCATGGAGAGCATGGCAGTACCACGTCACCACACGCCTGTTGTAGTAGTCAGCCAGGCTTCTTGCACCCCCTTTAAACACATCCCAGCGTTACTGCGTCACAATGTGATACACGCATACAATGGGTGGGCATCGAGGCGAAGACGGGAGGGGTGGGGGAGGGGAGGCGCGGGGGTGACAATTTTTTTTTTCTTCCTTCAACAGAACGGTTTAATTGAGCAATTGACAACCCGCATGCAACGTTTCATTTTACTGGTCAGTTAGGTCAGAATTAAATTAAGCACACCCGCTACACCAGCCGTTGCCACTAAAACGTTTGAAGGGAACAGCGTTTGTATATTCACACACATCCTGCCGTTGCCACCGCAGCCGAACGTATCAAAACCGTCATCCACATCCCTGCACTACCTCTCCTTCATCACGAACGATCCCTTGAGCTCTATCTTCCTACGAATCAGACTGGTTTGGGGCCGTTCCCCCTCTAATCTCCAAACCACTGTAACCCCCTTAGCCTGCCAACAGTGACTAACTCAACTCTCCCCGATCCAAGTTGTACACGGCCTCCGTGTCATGTGCGCTCCTGTTCACTAAACCACAGCACTGAAGCTCTTGCTGTTTTAGACATTCCTTGTTCCAGCTTTCCCATTACCCACAGCAGTCTAGGACGCTGTTCTCGGGCTATTATCACGCCATCGTTTTCCATTTTATCATGTTGCGGGCGTTTCACACGGGCAGGGTCGACTGCACGTTCAGTCTCGTCCCATCATGTGGTTGAACGGTTGGAGTGGCGTAGCTGCGACTTAACACGTTTCGCGCTTCAACACAGAGCCGCCGGAGCTGAAAGTTAGTGGGTGGGCGTGATGAACAGAAACCCCATGAAAAAAACAGAGGGTCGACTGCCCGAACTCAGTACCTCATATACATTTTCATTATTTCTTTCATATAATTTTTGATGCTTATCATGTGCATATGTAGGAAACCGCGAATTTTCTGTTCAGAAATATAGTTATGCCTTTTCACCATTGCTGATTGTTTTAAAGAAATTCAGTTCTGACAATTCAACACTGCTGATTGTTTTTAACACCGTTAACTGGTTGATCGGTGTGTCAAGACAAAACCAAAAATCCTTTTTATTCAGAAAGACATCTCCATTGAACAAAATAATCCTACCCGCGATCAGCCCCCACACACATCCGGGTCGTTCTGATTACTGGTCAAAATGATTACTGATAGTACGCCTTGTTTACTTTGATGGCGTTGTATCTGCGCCAAAGGTATGATAACGATCAAAAGGTATGAAAATTACATTTACGGTGTTCAGCAAAAAGCAATATAATTATCAATATGACATGAACATTATACTGATGGAGTACAACCAGAAGCAAGACAACTGTCAACAGAAACATGAAAAGCGATGATTATAAATATGACAGGAGATCTGCGTTCATTGTGTATAACCAGTCTTTCAATTATGACCATTTTCGTCATGACGAAAATCACGAATAACACTTTTTAAAGAGTTAACACTGAAGTTAAGAGGGCCGCTATTCAAATCTCATTAAAAACAACATTGTTTTGAAAACCTTTTTTTGCCTGAAATCTGAAGGTCGATTGGTTTCAAGAGCGTCAACTGGCATATTTCTCTTCTTCTTTCTGGACCATTTCTGAACATCTTTTCCCCAAGAGTCGAATTTCGCCATAATCTTTGACGGAGGAATCTCATGAGCCTGCATGAAGACTAGGGAATAGGGCAGCCACATGCAGGTTTGGCTTGAAACTTACCATCCCCCACAACAGGAGGGAGAAAGAGGAAGAGCAGTGACGAACACAGTGGAGACGTTGAGAGAGGGACCGCAAACATGCGTTAAGTTTTGAAAACAAGAGAGAGTGCCAGCACACTCGCACACACACGTCGGGATAAATGCACAGTGATGATGTACAGTCAGGAGCGGACATGCATGCAAGCTTTATTTACAGGAGTACTTGGACAAAACACTGTTCCTTCTCTCTCTCTCTCTCTTTCTCTCCCAGCACACACGCGAACACAACACTAAGAACATCAAACAGAAGAATAATGTGATCATCATACTTGCGCTATCCCACATAGTCTTCGACACAGAATACATAGAAAAAATGTGAGGACAAACAAAAAAGACTAAATGCATCGTAATATACAACGTTCTACAGGACGAGGTCCAGACAAAGCCAGGGAGGAGGAGAAATGCCGGAGACCACTCCTAGTCAACGTACCGAGCTGGCAATGGACCCGTTTCAGGCATGACTTTATCATTCACCTTACCGAGTCTACGAAACCTAGTTCATAATGAGTCACTGTCGTGCCACGATTCACACCACCACCTCAAGGACGATGCAATGATTCAAGTCACAGCAGACGTGCGGCGTGCGTCTCCTTTGATGGGTTGCCAAGCGAGGTTCTGACACTGAGGGCTCCTCGGAAATCGGCGGCTCTAATACTAGCCCCTGGGAGCAGCTGTGCACATGGAAAGCCGGAACGAGCAGCAGGGGAGCAATGCCACAAGAAGGCATGAAAGAGGAAGCCGCGATAAACGGAAAGAAGGCTGATGGCTGCAGTGCAAGATCCAAGTCTCTGGGAACGCATCGCTTTCAGCCCGCTGCTCGGCTTTACCCGCCTCTCTTCCTCCCGTCACAGAGAGAGAGCTGCCAGACGATACGTCAGCTTCCCGGCTCGTGGGGGTAAAAAGAAAAGGGGTGGGTGGGGTGTGCTTCTACTTAGCATATTTTCGCCTACGACTCGTTTTGCCACATTCATCGAAATGCTAGTCTTGTGCCATCGTCTCTACCTCTCTCGCTTTCCGTCTACACACGGTCCCTTCCACAGTTCATAGCCACCTGCTTCTGTTGTCAGTACTTCAGTGCTGATTCTCCCAACAATACCACCTCCTGAACAACTTTACCTTCAATTTTTTTTTTTCAGCTTCAAGGCCTTTAGAAAGTAAACATTCATTTCGTTATTCCCAGGGGCTGACTGACAGGCGTACAACGTCTTCGTGAGGCAACATCAAATTGAAACGTGCAGGCTATGAAGAGACTGTCTTAGCTACGTGCTGGACATGGAGAAATGGTCTCAGCTATCTTCTTAACGATGACGATTCCAGTGACAATTTCAACTCAGTGATGCAACGGCATCACTCCTCTGCAGCCGGCCATTTGGCTCTGAGCATTATCTTTACCCATACATTTCAAAACGCTTTGAACTACAGATTTGTCATTAATAACTTGACTGAAAATACGGCACACATTAGAAAAGATGAAGGGGGGGGGGGGGGGGGGGGGGGGGGGGGGGGGGGAGGGGGGGGGAAAGAAGTAGACAGCTGAGAAAAAACGACAAAGAAAAAAACTAAGAAGAAGGTTTTGCATGCAACATTTAGACCACTCTGGACCTCATCAAACGGAGAGTGTTGGTCACCGTTCACCTGGTCATTATCACCATCACCATCATCATCTGTTCCATAAATTTCCTGATAAACAGCGAGATATAAAACATTCGTATTGCCTTGTAATTATTCGCCTAACTGTTATCAACGTGATTCATCTATTACCATTACTTTTTTTGTTCATTTTGCATTTATATTTGGTCAACAGCCATCCTCTTTACTATCACTAACACTGTTAAAGTCGCAGACATACAGAGATGAGTCGGTCTGTTGTCTTTCTGGCAGCAACATTTCAGACCTGGCTACTAGTAGAAGATGGTCAACGACACACACACACACACACACACACACACACACACACACACACACACACACACACACACACACACACACACACACCAAATGCGGAAGTATGTAGCAGGTGACAGGTCTGCCAAGGGCCATCACTAGTGTGCAAAAGGTAAGGTAAAATGGGGGAGGAATCGGATTTCCGCATGACACCTCGTATTTCCAAAACAAGACTATAGATAACTCAACTATAGGCTTCAGCAGCCCCACAAGGGCAAGAAACAGAGAGGCCAGCAGCGGCCAAGGAAGTGCTGAAGCACCAAGCCAGACAACCATAGATTCTGGGTTCAAATCTGTCTGCGATATTCACGACATTCCCTTCTCCATCACTGATTGGTGATGTGGATGCTGTCGTTTTCAAGCAGGCAAGAAACGAACAGCTTGTGTGTTTTGCTCACTCAACACGCAATTAAAAGAACTGATGGCAACATGAAGAGGTGGGTGTTCCAGGTAAATTATGCAGGGGAAAGATGCATAATCAATGAACAGCTCTAAAGACAGACAAAAACAAATGTGCTGCAGCTGGTGGCAAACTCTGTATGGAAAAATGGCTTCTAACAATCAACATGGTAACACGGGAGACTTTGGGGCGACACGTCATTGCACAGACTTGATCCGTTTCATGGTCACCTGGCCTAGTTCACACTGCCCATGCGTCTTAAGCCACACCTGTACTGTCTTTACCTTAAGTAGTGGACCACGTGGTATACAGACTCGGCTGCCGAGAACACTGAAGAGAAGCGAGAACACCGAACTAGTACGAACACACACTCAACACTACAAAGTCTTACACGACGCTGTTGAACCCCTCTCGGCCAGATCCTCCTGCACTTCCCACAAAAACGCATGCACTCCACATCTCCACACCCCCCCCCCCCAAAAAAAAAAAAGACCAGGACGTCCCAGCCAGACCAACCTGACCATCCCCCACCCCACCGATCCCCTTCCCTCCCTCACCACCCCCAAAAACTATTGCCTACGGACAGACATCCCCTCCCAAACTTCTACCAGGCCTTCACGTCATCCAATCCGTCCCGCGCCCACCAAACAAACAAAAAAAAAAAACAGTGCACTCCCCACACGGACCACCTGTCGGACCAGCTCTGCAAGCAGCGGTTCAGGCAGGTCCCTCAGATGAAGACGAAGCTGGGCTGGATCTCGGGCTCGCAGGTGCAGGGCTGGTGGGACTTGACGAGGGTCCACTCCCCGTGGCAGCGGTGCACGTCCACGGCCTTCCAGGCGGTCTGGTGGCGGAAGACGCCGTGTCCCAGGCAGCGCATGCCCACCTGCCGGTTCATGGCCACGGGCTGGCACTCCACGCACACCGTGCTGTTCTCCTTCAGCACCTTGGCCCAGTCCGAGCTCTTGCAGTGGGCGCTGGTGGCCTGTACCTTGAAGTGGCCGCAGTACCTGAGACACGACGGACAGACAGACAATATACACCTGGAAGTGGCCGCAGCAGTGCCTGATGCACGTGCACGAGGGACAGACAAGCAATATCAACCTTGAAGTGACCGCAGTACCTGGGACAGACCAAAGGAAAATATGTACTTTGAAGTGGCCGCAGTACCTGAGACACGAGAGTCAGACAAACAGAAAAATATGTACAGTTCTGCGCGTTATTCATACATCCACGTTTCACATTTCAACCGTCTGAAATCTGGTAGCTTGACAATTCGACATTGCCCGAGTGCATGACATCGAGAACACACACACACACACACACACACACACACACACACACACACACACACACACACACACCACCACCACCACACCAACACACCACTCATACACAATCTCTCTCTCTCTCTCTCTCTCTCTCTCTCTCTCTCTTTTTCCTCACTGACTCACTCCCACATAGTCTGAACTCTAGCAGTACGGAAATGGTGACCAAAGCATGACCCGTAAATTGTTGTTACTCCAACAACAACCAAAAAAAACATCATAAACATCCATCTGTGACGCACGCACACACACACACACACACACACACACACACACACACACACACACACACACACACTCACACGCACGTGCACACACACGTACGCACACACACACACACGCACACGACCACCCCCCACACACACACACACACACACACGACGGCCTGTCATTATGCACCGTTCTCAGAATCATTAAACAGCAACCAGTTGTCGACTTTAAAGACACCAACTGTCCTATGCCTCCAAAGTACTCTTCTGTAGAAGCCGCACAGGGCTTCAGCAACCCTTCAAATGCCTGCCGACACTCCGACAGAGACATGACGTGGAGCTCTGAGATCATTGCTTCAGACAAATCCCGGGTCTCCTGAA
This sequence comes from Conus betulinus, assembly GCA_016801955.1. Lineage (NCBI taxonomy): Eukaryota > Metazoa > Mollusca > Gastropoda > Neogastropoda > Conidae > Conus > Conus betulinus. Next base: position 178,373 of record JADBJO010002689.1, on the reverse strand, counting down.
ATAGCCCCCCCCCCTCCAGCCCCACCTGCCAGCTTCTGCTTCAACAAAGGAAACGCCCCAAATTCTTCGAGGATCATGTCAGGACTGCGGTGTGGCGGTGGTGGTGGGGAAAACCCTGCCGATCTCTGCTTTCACACAACGACTCAAGGTCTCACCTGGGTCACGTACGGACTCCAGGCTGAGAGGGGAAGAACCTGGTCGTGTGACTCATCACGATAAGTCGTTGTAACCAACTTGAGCTGGAGGACAATAGCTCTCTCTAGCCAGGTTCTGCTAGTGTTTGTTACCCGCTGAGGCTCTGCTCATGTATAGCCTTCGGTTTCCACATTGTAAAGAGCAGTGAGAAGGGACTTCTCAGTCAGAAGAATACCGACTACGAAACGGCCACTGGCACTGCATACACACACACACACGCACGCACGCACGCACGCACGCGCGCGCGCGCGCGCGCACACACACACACACACACACACACTTTTCCGACTCAAGGAAACACGCCACAGGACAACCGGTCTCTCAGCATCTGCAGACATCAGTATCTGATTTGAGCGTTTTTGGAGAGAAAAGGCGGGGGGGGGGGGGGGGTGTTACCATAGGACGGCGGGGGGAAGGAGGGTCACCATACAATGACATCCAGATTTCATCCCCTTATATCTCATGACGCACGACTTTGGGGCCATCCGGTCAAAACATTGAGAGGGGTTTCATCAAACATTCAACCCCCTTTTATTCATTCACTTTTTTCCCTGATCCTTTTTTTTTTTTTAATCAACCATCGGGGTAACTTGTGAAAGAATCCATTTTTTTTTTTCTGTGACGTTACAAGCCTCAGGTAGGTGAGGGTCTTCTTCCACCGGTCCTTTCCACAAACGTGACCTTCGTTCTGTCCTAACGCTCACAGGTCGGTCTGGTGTGCAGGGTGTCCGACAGACCCTGGCTTCAAAACGGTTAATCCATCTGCAGACGGCGGTAGCACACGACAGCACCTGCCTACACCGCTTCTAGACCTGCAAGCAGTGTTCGTTGTTGTTGTTGTTCACGCTAAATTGTTCACCTGGTGAAGATGAGGAACGTAATTTGCCGCTTTATTTACTGATTTCATTTTCGAAAAAGGCTCGGTTCTAGTTTCGCGGATGACGTGCGCAAATGTAACTGACGTCAGTTCGTAAATGTGCAGCTTAACGGTCATGTTCAGTGGGTACTTGGACACTGACCGAGCAAAACCAGTTTATCGACAGATCAACTGAATTGTACTTAACAAGATTCACATCCACAGAGAGAGAGAGAGAGAGAGAGAGAGGAGAGAGAGAGAGAGAGAGAGAGCGAGAGCGAGAGAGCGAGAGAGAGAGAGAGAGAGAGAGAGAGAGAGAGAGAGAGAAATACAACACTTCTCTATCCCCCTCCTCCTCCTCCTCCTCCCAATCGCAGCACTTTTGGAATGGACCAGACCATAAGAAACAGTTCAAGCCACCCCCCCCCCCCCCCAGCCAATCAACGAGCAGCACAACTCACGTGGCCCTGGTGAAGATCTCGTTGAAGTACCGGTCGTACAGGTTCTTGAGGATGCCCTTCCAGGGGTCGTACTTCTTCATGCTGCGGTACTCGGCAAACTCCAGGGGAAGAATGTGTCAACACACAGCCTCTGCTTACTCACCGTCAACACAGCACTCACTGCTCAACACGTTACTCACCGCACCTCTGTTCCGGGGCGGAGCCCCCACCCGCCCCCTCCTCCCACCTTTTTTCCCCATTCTGAATGTATACATTCAAGTCACCTTCAAAAAAAAAAAAAAAAAAAAAAAGCGTTTCCAGAGGCAGGGAGGGAGATGGGGTGTGGAGGGGTGGAGGGGTGGGTGGGTGAGGGTGGAGTGGATAATCAGCACAATAACAAAACTGAAAGGGTACTCCGGAGAGCGTAGACCTCCACGAACGAATCCTAATTCCATCCTTTGAACGCGGCCAAGGGAAGTAATAACAGGTGCAGATTTTAAAAGAGTTATTTCCATGTATTTTTTTCTCCATAGGAAGTGGAAAGCACGAAACGCCCACGACTTTAAACGCCCACGACTTTAAAAACGCCCACGCTTCAAGTCATGAAAAAAAAAAAGTTGTAATATTCTAAGAAACTACATTCATTCATGGGTAACTTATCTCACGTTAACGTTCACAGTGTTCCTATTCAGCCTACATTTCAATGTAATCTTGCTGTGGGGGGATCCTAAACAAGAACCGCGCCAAAAATGTAATGGATTCGTCCTTTGAACATATTCCATCTTTACATCGAATCAAAATCGCACAAAAATATTTGTATGTATTCTTTGACAAACAGTCTGACAAATAACCGAACGCAGGCAATAAAAGGAAGCCTTTCAAAGTTCTGGAGAGGATACATCCTTTGTCAAATGAAAGTGTCTTGCTATCACCCCCCCCCCCCCCCCCCCCCCCCAACAAACATACCATCCCACTCCTACATGACTCTCCCAAAAGCTACAACTTTTTTTAAGCAAACGGAGGTTTTTCTTCCCCATTTATACTGAGAACAAGGTTTGTATTGATAAAGCTACCACATAAAAAGCATAGAGCTATTTATTTCTAAAACGCCGTTATCGAAGAAAAGTTCTGTACTGATCATACTCTAATCTACAGTATTCCTTTTCACAATAAATACGTATGTATATATTTTATATGTATATCAAGTGCGAAGAGGACGTAGGATTACGGATATTTGTGTTTCCCCTCCCATGACACCCCTCCCTCCCCCCCCCCCCCCCCCCCCCCCCCTGACTGATGATGTGGGGGGGGCGGCTGTGAAATACCGGTCATTTGAATGACGTCCGACAGAGGATTGTTCAGACAGCAGCCGCTTGGCTCCATCCCCGAGAGGTGACCGACTTTGCTACTACATCTGTGGCTTGTGTCCTGTGGATAATTCGACTTAATTTCATCGCACTAGAAAATTTAATATACATCCATGACAATCACATAACGTCTCTTTGCCTTGCCTTGGTTGATCTGAAAGCTAAACATTTGCTTAAAAAGGGTATTGTTGTCAAAATGCACCCGCCAATATATATATATATATATATATATATATATATGTGTGTGTGTGTGTGTGTGTGTGTGTGTGTGTGTGTGTGTAAGGGGAGACAGAGAGAGAGAGAGAGAGAGAGGGGGGGGGGGGGGGGGGCAAGCGTTGCTGTGCGCGCTTGCTCGCTCATGTTTGCGAGAACAAGAGAAGGCATAAAGCAAAGTCGTGTCTTGGATAATCTGCTGTCCTTTTCTCTCTCTCCTCTAATCACACGCGCGCCTCCATCTCCCTCCTCCTCCTCTCCCCGCCCCCACCTCCTCCTCCTCTCTCGCCCTCCCACCCCCACCCCACCCCACCCAAGCTCACACACCACACACACACACACACACACACACACACACCCTCTCTCTCTGGCCACGAAGATCCTTTTCACTTTCTCGCATACATTATTCTCTTCCCTCCTTCTCAACCCTCCCTACCGCCCCCCCCCCCCCCCCCCCCCCCCCTCTCTCTCTCTCTCTCTCTCCCTCTTTTTGTACCCTTCCTTCACTTCGCGCTCTTTCCATAGGAGAAAAAAATGGACGCCTCACTTCTCTCTCCTTGATCAAGGAAGATGAAGAGGCAGAAGACGTGCCCAAGTGCCCGTGCAATTCGCATCTCCATCCGCCCCTAAAAGTCTCCACTCTCTTGACATCATCTTGTACGGGGCGGGAAAGGGAAGATTATAGAGGCGGGAACGAGAGGAGGGGGAGTGGGGAGGCAGCTGTCCGCTCGAGATGGATGGATGAGAAAGGGAATGAAGGGAGAGGGGTTGGGTAGGGGGTGGGGGGTGGGCAGGAGGGTAGGGAGGGGGTATGACGGGGGAGAGAGGGGGGAGGTTTGGAGGGTGGGTGGGGATGATCATCCCTCCACTGTCGATTCGCAATTCCGTGGCTCTTGGTGAATTCCGTGCCATGTGCGTCCCAGCTCTGTGGCCATCATTTTCTTGGAAAAACACTTTCCCCGGCAATACAGCTGGCTCCACTCCCCCCCCCCCCCCCCCCCCCCTCCCCCCCCCCCCCCCCTCTCTCCCTCTCTCTCTCTCTTCTTTCTTCTTTTCTTCTTGTTTTGCTATGCCGTGATGCCACAGGGCTTAGACACTCGCCGTGTTTTGTCACGGTTGGCTGGAGGTCATGAGAGCTAAAAGGTTCAGCGAGTTCGGCTTCCACTCTCCTACAGGCCTCTCAGGTTCTGGGGTTCGTATCCAGCGTCTCGACTGGTGTGAGTTGAGGAGGGTTTAGCCATCGTTTAGAGCGATCGTTAGCCATCGTTTGGAGCGATCATCAGCCATCGTTTAGCGATCCTCACACTGACTGCGATTTCTGGAAGTGCTGTTTTGTGTATCTTTCATGTTTGATGTTTGTCCCGTCGGAGAAGGGTGTTGTTTTGTGGAAAATTCACGTGTCTCCTTGGCGCTGTGCATGAGCACGCTTCACTGTTGCACGTTATGTTGTGCGTTTATTTTGTATTTTGCCTTGTGTTCAATGACGCTACCATCTGTTTCGTTCTCCAAACATTCTGTAAGCTGGGGTATTCATGATTTTCTTTTATCTACCCGGCCAGTACATGGTACTGCTAGGTGTGTGAGTTATTTTTTTCTACTTGGTCATTTTCGCTAGTCAAATGCACTGTACAACCCGACACAGCCATTCTCCATTTACCTACATACGTTGCGCACAGTGGTTTAGCCATTTTCTACTTCTCCATTACACCGCATAACCTGGTTATTTGTCTCAATACACCGCATAACCTGGTTGTCTGTCTCAATACACCGCATAACCTGGTCATTTGCCTAATACACCGCATAACCTGGTCATTTGCCTAAATACACCGCATAACCTGGTGATTTGCCTTAACTGGTTATCTGTCTAAATACACCGCATAACCTGTTTATTTGTCTAAATACACCGCATAACCTGGTGATTTGCCTTAACTGGTTATCTGTCTAAATACACCGCATAACCTGGTTATTTGTCTAAATACACCGCATAACCTGGTGATTTGCCTTAACTGGTTATCTGTCTAAATACACCACACAACCTGGTCATTTGCCTAAATACACCACATAACCTGGTGATTTTTAACTGTTATCTGTCTAAATACACCGCATAACCTGGTTATTTGTCTAAATACACCACAAACTGGTGATTTGCCTTAATGGTTATCTGTCTAAATACACCGCACAACCTGGTCATTTGCCTAAATAAACCACATAACCTGGTGATTTGCCTTAACTGGTTATCTGTCTAAATACACCGCATAACCTGGTCATTTGCCTAAATAAACCACATAACCTGGTGATTTGCCTTAACTGGTTATCTGTCTAAATACACCGCATAACCTGGTCATTTGCCTAAATAAACCACATAACCTGGTGATTTGCCCTTAACTGGTTATCTGTCTAAATACACCCGCATAACCTGGTTATTTGTCTTGACTGGTTATTTGTCTAAATACACTACATAACCTGGTCATTTGTCAAAATACGTTGCATATCCTGGTCATTTGTCTAAATACACTGCATACCCTGGTGATTTGTCTGAATATACTGCATACCCTGGTTATTTCTCTAAATACACTGCACACCCTGGTTTTGCCTAAAAACACAGCATACCCAGATACAGTCATGTTCTCCTTATCCAGACACACTGCCGAGCCCGGCACAGTGTTTTATACTTTTCGAAATAATATCGCGTAGCTCGGTACGGTTTCACTTGTCCAAATGCACTGCATATCGTGACCTCGGCATAGTTATGTCCTACTTGTCCAATACACTGCGCACTCTGGTAAAGTCTTTTTATTTTCTAACTGGTCCAATTATATCGCATACCTTGGTGTGGTTATTTTGTTCTTGTCCAAATACACCGCGTATCCTATCCTGGTATAGTAATTTTCTTTACCTGTCCAAACACACTGCGAACCCTGGTTTAGTCGCGCTTTGTTTGCACGATACATCGCATGCCTTGGCAACATCGCACACCTTGGCAACGTG
>JADBJO010002689.1:149814-159814 GCA_016801955.1 Conus betulinus | reverse complement strand
CAACTCAAAACGTTTAATTCTACCTTCTGTGTCTCGCTCCTCTTCACATTAAAACTCAACTCGGGCTGCGGGCGTTTCAATGGTACGAAAGCCAGTCCTCTCCGATTTAGCCTGGATTTCACTTTGCCGCTGTCATTAAACTGTATACCGACTCCGGAGGCTCTGATGTCAAGCAGTATGGTGTAACTAACTGTTAGGGAGTAACTGTGCTGGTATGGCTCACTCCTGTTGACTGTTTTTTTTTTTTTTTTTTTTTTTTGGTTGGGGGGGGGGGGGGGGGGGGGGGGGGGGGGGGTGTCTTCAACAAAATGACTCTCAACATGAAATCTGTTCTAAGTAGTAGAAATGTAAAAAAAAAAAAAAAAAAAAAAATCCATGAGAGTGGACACAAGCTCTGTCTGTTTCGAAAAGTCTATTTTTGTCTAAATCGCCTTTTTATGTTTTTTTTTTTTTTACTCGTGTGCCACTTTTATCGTTCAAACCTTTTTTTTTTTTTTTATTGATTTACATTTGTTTTTGTCTAAATTGCCTTTTTTTTTTTGACTTTTTTTGGGTTTTGTGTGTGTGTGTGTGTGTGTTTATGTGTGTGTGTGTGTGTGTGTGTGTGTGTGTGTGTGTGTGCCACTGTTATCGTTCAAGCCTTTTTTTTTTTTTTTGTTTTGTTTTTTTGTTTTTACTATTGATTTACTTCTGTTTATAGGACCGATGAATAAAGGCGCTCTCAGCACAGCCTGGTTTGGTCTGACGTTAAAGATGTCAATAGCCTTAGCTCTAATGTCCTGAATCGTTGTATCTAGCTTGTAATGTGCGTGCGTGCGTGTGTGTGTGTGTGTGTGTGTGTGTGTGAGAGAGAGAGAGAGAGAGAGAGAGAGAGAGAGAGAGAGAGAGAGAGAGAGAGTGATGTGATGTGATGTGATGTGTGCGTGCGAGTGATCAGAATCCCTTTTTCCTTTTTTCTAGCTCTCCCTCTCTACCCTGCCCCTCTAACCCTCTCCTATCCTCCCTCTACTATTCCCCTAAAATGAGGGGATCGCGCATCCATCATACACCCCCCACCCCCCCTCCTATCCCCCACCCTCACACATACGCGCGTGCGCTCCTTTTCTATCACATACATGGCCCCCATCCATGGCTGGCCCCTTTCTCCCCTTGTTCCTCCCGACAACAAGTCTCCCACCTCCCTCCCTCCGCCCCCTCCCCTGCACCCCATTTTTCTTTCTCCAGGCGAAAATCTAACCACCTCTCTCTCCCCCGCTCTGCCGTTCTCTCTCTTCGTTGTTAAGCTCTGTCTACTATGTCCTCATGACAATCTTGCCACGAGGAGAAAACGTCGACTTGATTTAGGCTAAAGTAAAAAAAAAAAAAAGGGTGAATTTGAAAACGCCGTTGTTGGAAACTAGTTCACACTCACTGTAAGTAATACACTCGGGTTAGAAAAGACTGATTGTCGCTCTGATCCATTATCTCTGTCACGAGACTTGAACTTGTTTCATAAAGAGAGGCGCTAGGCCAATAAGCGCTTTTTTGTGTGTGTTCCTTTGTCCATAATAAGGGCAGCAAAAACACGTCGGATTCCACAGTTCGTGTTCTGAGCCAAGCGCAAAGGCGGTGTGTATCCAAGCGGTTCAAAGCGTTATAGGGGCGCCACACAACGGGGCTGTCTTCATGATGCGAAAGGGACAAAGCATGATGGGATGGGAGACAGAACGGTGATCCGAGGGGGTGGGAAATGGGGCAACGTCCACAGGTTGGCGGTTGAACAAAGGAACCCCTTTAGAGAGGGAGTGAGCGGAAAACTGAAGGGCCTTAGCGGAGAAGGTGAGCATAAAAGGGGTGTGAGGGTGGGTTAGGAGGAATGGGTTAGGTGATTTGGGGGGGGGTGGGGGGGGGGTGGAGGGGCAGGTGGGGAGGGACTGGAGCCACATTCAGGTTGATGGGCGGACAAAGGGGATGGGTCCTGAGGGCAAGAACAGCTCGGCTGGTGGACTGTCAGACTCTCAGCTGGCGGACTGTCGGACTCTCGGCTGGTGGACTGTCGGACTCTCGGCTGGCGGACTGTCGGACTCTCGGCTGGCGGACTGTCGGACTCTCGGCTGGCGGACTGTCGGACTCTCGGGCTGTGGACTGTCGGACTCGCCATCCTGGGAAAAACTCGGCCCGCGGGTCAGAGTCTTCTCCGGTTGAGGGAGGTTCTTCCATCGGAGATCACGCTGGTTCGGACTCCTTTCAATACAGGTTCCTCAAATGACACTATAAACCGAGCTTCCTCGCGCGAAAATCACACCTTAAATCTCGCACTTACGTTAAATCCCATCATCATTCTTCGGAAAAGTAAGCCCCACGGGCCGACGGTATTGTCTACATAAACATCGCTGACGTAGGTCAGAATTACACTCCTGCTGAAAATAGAACAGTAAGTGTGTGTCTTCTTCTGCTTCTCCTTTAGCTCTACGTGGAGTCATTGGGGCACCACGTTAAAGAACAGTTTCATCAGGTTCCTCCAGTTCTGTCGGCTGTGTGTGCAAGGCCCGGGTTTCAGCCAATGTTTTCCCTGTCCACTCTGCAGTCTTGTCAGTCCACTGCTTTTTTTTTTTTTCTGTCTCCCCATCCCGTCTCCCCTCCTTCAACGGTTCCCAAGAGGACTGTTTTAACAAAACCATTGGATCTTGTCACATGGCCACACCAACGTAACTGTCATTCCTGATACTGTATACCTGTCTTAGCAGAGACTGCGGATGAAATGCTATGGAACTAGAGAGAGGGGCGTAGGGGGGGGGGGGGGGGGGGGGGGGGGGGGGGGGGGTCCACCTTAAGATTAAAAATCGAGCGATAACAAACGTGACTGTATTCTCATGGTTTTGCATTGAGTACCCGGTCAGCGCAGTCGGAGATTAACTGCGATTTCAAATTCCGCGGACAATAACACAACAAAGGGAAAACAAGGAATGTTCTCTGCCCGTATGAACGTGTTGTCGTTCTGGCGCTATCAGTGCAGTTTTATATTGCCCCTCCTGTGTCCACTCTCTCCGTCTGCTTTTATAAATTTTGGTCGGTGTGGCTTGTTAACGCCGAATTCAACCTGTTCTCAAAGGGGACGGGGATAAAGAACATCCAACAGATATTCCACACCTGTTTACGTCGTTTTGCTTTTTATTTCGTGCTGTTGTTAGCCCAGCCGACCGCATGGGGGCCACATCAGGCCTGGTTTTTCGTTTGGTTTCAGTAATAAGACTCCCGATTCCAACCTATGCACGGAATCGATAGTGATCCAGAACACACGGTGGAACCCCCAGGCTCCATTAAGCAGCCCGTAGCGCTGTTCAATGAAGCAGCTGCAGGCAATGGTCCATTGTCGGCCTCATCGATCGCGGACATCAACAGCACAGGTCCCTGCCACCCCAACTTGGAAACTGCAGCGATTCACCCATCTCTCGCTAACGATCTACCACCCATCTCTCGCTAACGATCCACCCATCCTTTCGCTAACGATCCACCCTTCCTAGCCAACGAGGAGCTAAAAATAAAAAGGAGAAAAAAAAAAAAAAAAAAAAACGGAAGAAAAAACAGAAGAAGAAGAAGGTGGAGACGAACAAACGGCACTCGTTCTCACCTGGGAACCAAAGCCCCGCGCATGTTTGACCAGCGCTATTTGTTATCTTCCAGCGCCCCGGGCCATAGGGACAGGGTTCCCTTTTTTCCCACCCTGGTGGGGAAGGCTCCCTACAGGTCGATGAGGCTCTCCCTCCCAGGGGGCAGGACAGACAAACAGCTCACGAGCAGTGCATTATCGCCGGAATGAGGTGGGCGCTGCTGGGCTTCATTCAATCAGCCCTACGATCTGCTCCGTTTTCCTACTTACAGGACAACGTTTTCCAGTCTTTTCCTATTCTGGTCACATGAAGAATTAAGGGCCCCTAGCAGCTTAGGGGGGGGGGGGGGGGGGGAAGGTAACTTAAAGGCTGGAGTCAAATAAAAGAGTTGTGGGATGAAATGGATATTGTGACGTTTGACTTTTAACCTTTATCTGAATGACCCTTACTCGTTTTGATCTCGCTGCCTTCTTGTGCCTGTGTCCAACGGCGCATTAACTGCTTACAATTCAACATCACACACACACACACACACACACACACACACACACACAGAGAGAGGAGAGAGAGAGAGAGAGAGAGAGATGCTACTGCTTTGTTGAAACTATCCTTCCACAGCACAAACTGTGCATTAAGTCCGGGCAAACCACGGCTAGCTGTGGGGGTGTGAGGGGTGAGTCATTCTGCCTTTCAGCGGCCGTTGGTACCATTCCAGTCGACGGGCAGTCGATCTGGGAGGCTCGGAATCGCCATCATCACGATGACCAGTCGGTTCCTCAGGCGGAGAGCTTGTTGGCGCCGCAGAACCATCACCAAAGAACGTGTCTTGGGACAGAGCTGAGAAAGGCAACACACGTCAACCTCAGCCAGCAGAGCACCTGAAACCACCTGCTGTCACTGTACGTGAGTCTGGTGGTGTCGCCGTGAATGGTAAACGGACGGCAGCAGTTCTGCTCTTTTATCTCCTGCGTACAGCTATAGCTTTTCCTGCGTTTTTTCTCCACCACAGCACTGTGTTTTCCGATTTTTTTTTGTTACGGTCCCACCACCCCACACCCCTTCCTATAACAACGTTTTCCTGATTATTCCTACTTTTTTTCCCTCCTATCACAACACACACGTTTTCTCGCCTTTTCCTTTTCCCCCATTTTTCTTTTTTTCTTTCTTTGTTTTTCCCTTTCAATTAGCCCACAACTTTTCCTACCGTTTACTCTAGGTCTCTTGCACCCGTTGCACCGTTTGTTGTTGTTCTTTTGGTTTTCGAACTTTTCACGCGTTTCCCCTTCCCTGCAGCATGCTGTCTTAAGTTTTCCTTATTTTTTCAAAAGTAAACATATCCCCTCCGTTTGAGCAAAAAAACATCTATCAGCAATTTTTAGGAAGCGAAAAGAATAATACTACTAGAAAACTCCATGACAAAAGCACTATAAAAACACAGGAATCCGAACATTCCACTTTACAGGTACAAATGCTGCACGAAAGCCCCATGACACAGGTGGTAGAACCTAGTGCTGCAGTCATGACCCACGTGGTAGAAACAACGTCCCTTACAGCAAGGGTACTAGGGTCCACCTAGGTTCTAGCTAGCTCCAGCTTGGACAAGCTGGATCTAGCCAGAACCTAGGTGGGTCCCTAGGACCTTGCTGTCTGGCTATATAGACATAATGGAATGCCTCAAAACGCGTACAATAACAGGATGACCAACTTGGAGACTTTGTGTTCCACGTAGTAAAAAAAAAAAAAAAAAAAGGTAGAGCTGATTAAACATTCCGTGACACACGTAGTAACATGCATCGCAAACGGAACGCGCCATGTCACGGGTCGTAAAACGCGGAGCTACCTGAACACACCTTTCGGCATTTGCCCATCACATCAACACTGGAACCAAAACAGACAATGGAGCCGTGGGCGAACGAACCAAGTCAATATTATTTCTCCTCATCAGACGGCGCCCACGCGATTGGTGTTCTACCTGTTCACCAGTCCTGCTGGAGACGATCACCTGATCACATTATTTCTGCGGGTAAGCGGAGACCCCTGGCGGCTGCCCGTGTCAGATTCCTCCAGCTTCATGCAGCTGGCGGCTGGCTGTGGATGCTGAAGTTTCGTCGATAGGTGGTGAAGCGGGTAACCCACCCGACTGGGATGCCAGAGAATATCCCGATCCGGGTTTCGAATCTCGCTCTGGGCGAGGGACTTCCCCCCCCCCCACTCTTCTCTCTTTTTCCACGAGACCTCGATAGATGGTTTGAGCGCTAGGTCTTTCGAAAGCGCTAGGTCTTTCGAGGTCTTCTACTTAGCAAGCACATAACTCACGACAACAACGTTGACCTTCGCGAAATTTTCTAAAAAAAAATAATAAATAAATAAGATAAAAATAAAAAAGAAGAAAAAAAAAAAATTTTGGATATGTTTACACAAATATACGCAAGTACAGAAGATCTGATGACTTGTGAGTTGACTTAACGCGGTGACAGCCCTGATATGACCCTTTGCGGTCGGCTGGGCTAAAAGCAACATTACCTTACCTTCCCTAAGCGCGCAAGAAGTAAAGGAGGCGCCGTGCTTCGGTCACACGCTTTCCCGGGGACACCCATCCCAATGTCGCACAGAGAAATTGTGACGAAGAAGTCGCAGAATACGATTCGTGGAAGGCTAAATTGATCACGGGATCTTCACCGCGCATATCTTACGTTCCTCGCACAAGTATATGCATCCACACAAAGGCAAGTGGAGGCACCAGCAGCTTCATGATCTCAAAGACTGACCTGGAAGATAGGGGGAAAGCAAAAACACCACCACTTAGGTCTGAACCTTCATCCACGATTATCTTGCCGGGGTTCAAACCCATAACCCTGGGGTCGAATGCAGCACGACTCTCACAGCTCTGCTACCATCGCTTCTGTTACGTTTGCTGTGCCGGCTGAACAAACAACATACTCACTGTTCGGTGGTGTGGATTGCACTGTATCGTACTGTCTCGTTTTGTGTCGTGCCGTATCGTGTTGCACTGTATTGTAATTTGCTAAGCGTAAACACTAGCACGGATAAACACTAGCACGGATAAACACTAGCAACACGCATGTTGTCCATGGCAGAACTGTGCCATGGACAACATGCTTGTCGCCGTGGATTATTTCACGTGCGGCAAACACAAGCTGCATCAACCTACCGTCCTGCTGATATGAAAGAATAGTGCTAAGACCACAACTGGCGGGGGGGGGGGGGGGGGGGGGGGGGGGGGGTAGGGGGTGTGTGTGTGGGGGGGGGGGGGATAGGGGGGGGGGGGGGGAGAGAGGGAGGGAGTACGAAAAAAACATCAAAAAAAACAAAAACCAAAAAATCGTCCTGTGCTCAATTACAGCTAGGGCGTGGAACCTCGCTGCCATCTAAACGAGAGCGGTGTCCATTAAGTGGTGTATCCGAAAAACGGGTACTCCTGCGATTTTCAGCTTGCGTACAAGTAAAATAGCGCCAGTCTGATACTTACTTAAAGCGCGAATTTTAACGTAGATAACAGCGAATATTTCAGGGTCCTGCTTTTGCTGCCCCTGCCCCCCCCCCCCCCCCCCCCCCCCCCCCCGAAACTTCCCGAGTGTGTGTATATATATGCTTTAAACTGCGTTGCATACAAAGGTCAGCGTGCGCGGTATGCTGTGTATGGCGTCGGAGAAAAGATTTAACTTTCATACTAGACACCGCTATCCCCCCGCCACTGCCTTACCCCTCCTGCACACACACACACACACACACACACACACACACACACACTTCTTTCCGTCAGCTTTATCTTATAAAATGTAGAGAGCACACTGACACGACTAGTTAACTACAACACTATTAGATTCCAATCAATCAGCGTCACTATTTGTGACGGGAGGGAGCGGGGGGAGGGGGGGGGGGGGGGGGGACTCTTGTACAGGAGGGGGTAACGAAGGGAAATTTTCCACGTCGGAGAGTTTACAAGCGATTGACGTAAAACGGATGTCTTATAATGAAAAACGATTCGCGCGGTTTTTTTTTTTGTTTTGTTTTTTGTTTTTTTTACCCTCCACTGAAAAAAACTTCACATGCTTTTGACATTTATAATCCGCGCTTTCGGACAATTAAATATCCGCGCTTTGGGGCTTCCCTGCCACCAGGCCATCCCTCTCCTGCCGTGACTGGCACCAGCAGAATCGACTGCATCTGTGGGATGCAACAACGGCGATCACCCTGGCAACAGCGTCGGCACAATGCAGCGTGACACTTAAAAGGATTGGATGGGACATTGTTAGTCTCAAAAGATCCCAACTTCATGGGAAAAAAAAATCATCATCGTCCCTCGCTTTTAGCTCCGGAAAATGCCGCGGAGGTAACTGGGGTTAGCGCAAATAATTCTGACTCTTGTGTGTGTACAGAAAGGCACTGCTGAAAAGCAACGCTATGATTCTTCGGTTCGCTACAGATGACTCACTAGCAGCAAAATATTAACAATTAAACACTGATTTGACGATGCCAAGAATGGATCTATGTTAAAAAAAAAATCAGAATTTTAATCCCAGTGTTACGTTTACTATTGCGATTGCTCTCCTCAGTGAAGAGTATATAATATAACGTGAACATTGTGAGGGGACGTCTTCATTACTGTTTTCGTGATGAATATTAACACACACGAAAAGTAACCAAAAAATTCCAACATCAATATTTCACCTCAACCGTCTCAGAAGACAGCTGGTGTCTAATTATACTCTCTTGGTGATGAAAACACACACACACACACACACACACACACACACACACACACACACACACACACACACACACACACACACACGAAGTCAAAATCACGACTCCAACGCCACTGAAACAGTAACGGATCCTTTGTCACTATCTCATGAAAACTAAAACATGGTGTTTAATTACTCTCTTGTAAACGAACATGACTCCCCACCCCTAAACCCCCTATCCACGGAGACAGCTATCGCCACTAACAATCTTCTATACTGCTACGGTGCTGACGTTTGACGATCGTCATGACGACAGCAGCGACAGGTACCCTGCCACCGGATACCCCGAGCTCGCCATGCTCCAGTTGCTCGCTTCGAAGTCGTTACACAACGCCGTCAGGCGTGACCCGAATCCGCCCCGGCTCAGTCCGCACAGGTAGGTATGTCCCCTGCCAGTCGCCATGTTCAACATTCTCCAAAATTCAGACAGGAATTAAAAAGGAGAGGAAAAAAAAAAAGACCCAGAAAACGGAGACGTTTCAGCACCTCGCCTCCACCTAACCAACCCCCATCCAACTCCCCCCCCCCCCCCACACGCACGCACGCACGAATACACACACACACACACACACACACACACACACACACACACACACACACACACACGGGCGCGCGCGTGCGCACGCGTACACACCTTTCCCGTCATCTCCATACCGCCGTTTCTTCCCCTCCTCTTCGAGCTTTTCTCAAATCTGTGTGCGTGTGTGTGTGTGTGTGTGTGTGTGTGTGTGTGTGTGTGTGTGTGTGTGTGTGTGTGTGTGGCTCTGTATGTGTCTGTGCGTGTGTGTGTGTGTGTGTGTGTGTGTGTGTGTGTGTGTGTGTGTGTGTGTGTGTGTCTGTGTGCGTCTGTGCGTGCGTGTGTGTGTGTGTGTGTGTGTGTGCGCGCGCGCACGTGTGTGTGTTTGTGTGTGTGTGCACGTGCTCGGGCGTGCGCGCGCCAAAGCTAAATAAATATCAGCTGCCAATTTACCCTCCACCCTGCCTAAGCTCTCACTCCACGTCCAGTGTCCAGGAGCAGGCAAACCGTAGCGTGCAGATGGTGAGATTAACGCCCCATTAGCCTGAAGCCCTTAAGTCCACGTAGTTCCGGTGTGGGACGTGATGGGTTGATCCAACGATGTTGAGGGGCCTTTATCCGTATCTTCATCTCTCGCTAACCGGACGATCCATGGGGCACATTAAAGGCATTCGCCACTTCCTGTTGGTCTGACTGGTTCTGTGTCGGCTTCCTGTTCACCTCATGACTCTCTGGTCACCACACGTCACAGGTGTGGTGAGTCAGACCATCTCTCTGGTCACCACACGTCACAGGTGACAAGAGTCAGATCATCTCTCTGGTCACCACACGTCACAGGTGACAGAGTCAGATCATCAAGCTTAGAACACACACACACACACACATGGTGGATCACTTGCAGACAAAGTCTACGTGCAAGCCAGAAGCCGACCTCGCTGAACAGCTGACAAGAAGAAGCTGGAGTGCGAAGGTTTACCTTGGAGGGCAGCCCAGCCAGCTGATCAAAGCTCTCATCGGTAACAGGACAGTTAGTTACCTGTGCATGCAATGAAGGCGAGTAGTGGGAAACGGAGGTGAGAAACCGTTCCTCTTCCTCCCTCCACTTCTTTGGCAGATCGTCACGT
>JADBJO010002689.1:139814-142314 GCA_016801955.1 Conus betulinus | reverse complement strand
CCGGAGACCGAAGGAGTGGCAGCTAATCTGTAAAAACAAGCAAACAAACAAATCTTTACAACCTCCAGCAGGTAACGACAACGCTCATCCCCTTTACACACCGAAAACGAAGTGGATTCCAAGGGAGACAAGCCGAATCAGCGACTGAGTTTGTTTTTCTGTTTGTTTTGTTGTTGTTGTGTTGTTGTTGTTGTTTCCCATTTCTGTTTCGTTTATATGCATTAAAACAGTCAGACTACGCCATCCGTCCAGTTCTGTAAACTTTCGTGTGATTAGTAGCGACCCGCCACGGTTTTTACGTGTGGAAACAGCTCCCCGCTGCCGGTCAAAACCACCCGAGTCCCGACGCTAACAACGTGAATGTAAGGACGTGGAAACGACTTCCATCCAAGTCAATGACGTCGGGGAAGATTAATATGGCAGGTCGTTCTTCTTCCGTTTGACAGGGAGCGTTCCAAGCGCGCCATTGTGGTGGCCGTTGAACGAGTTTAAATTGTGGAATGTTCGAACGGTTACACTGACCTGACCTTGTCCACTGTGAAGGAATGTGTTCGTTGTGTGGTGTGAACTCTCTCTCTCTCTCTCTCTCTCTCTCTCTCTCACACACACACACACCGAACATAGTTTTACTCTTCTAAACTTAATGGAAATGAGGATGACTCCCACTTTCTTTGTTGCTGTCCGTGAGCTTCAGAATGTTTTACGGTGTTATCTGTTCTTCCAAAATTCTACGAAATCCCGTGGTTTCGAACTATTTAAAACAGCATTTGGTGTACGATAAATCAGACTGAAGAAGTAATTGGTACGTGACTGCTCAAACTAAAGAAGCACTTGGCTTATAACAAAATCAAAATGAAGGAGCAAACGGCTTTATATCAAATGAAAATGAAAGAACACCCGGCTCATAACAAATCAGATCAATGGAACACCTCGCTTATAGCCAATAGAAATGAAGGAGAGTTTGACTTCTGACTAATCAAACTGAAGCACTTGGTTTAGGGCAAATCAAAAAGAAAGAGCACTTAAACATATTTGCGCTTGATTATGCTTCCACAAAGCCCTTCATGTTCAGTTCAATGAACAACAAACAACAACAAACAAAGATCAATCATTGCATTTATATAGAATGCTTATCTATAGCAACCGTACGCCCCCCCCCTTTCCTTTTCTTCCCCGATCCTCTAGGCCATAAACAACATGAAAATCCAACTGAAGTGAATCTGTCAGCGCTGTGCTGCCTTAGACATGCTGTCTCGCTATGTAGACGGTCATTATTATACAGTTCTCCATTCAGAAGAATCCAAGGGTATGCTGAATGTACAACGTCGTTAGTCCCGTCCGTTCTTTGTCAACACGGAGGAACCGTACATCGTTTCAGCATACCAGTTGAATCCAACCCCAAGAGCCGAGATCACCGCCTCAGGGACAGACAAGAGGCGTCTATGTCTCTCCCTATTGACCATTGTATTGATTCAGCATCCTCATTCTCCCGAACAAAATACACCGTCTCCCCTTTAACCCCAAATCTCACCCCTTTAACCCCCACACCCATATACACGTCTTGGAATGAAAAGGATGAGAGGAAACGAGAGGTGAGGGTGTTGTTTAGGAGAGAGAGAGAGAAAAAAAGAGGAATTTCCTGGCCTCTGGAGTCAAGGATCAGGACTGAGATCACGTGGAACATGTTGGGAATGAGAAAAAGATGCTCCCTCAAAAAAAAAAAAAGTTTCTTGGAGGCAAAAGAGCTTGTGTGTGAACTGACCGTGACTGTGAGGAGTTGGGGCTGGGTGAGTGAGGGTGAGCAACGTTGACGGGGGTGCAGTGAGAGAATGGGGGGGGCAGCTGTTACAAGACACAGATAGTCATGGTGTTCAACGGCCGCGCAATGTTTGCTTACAACGTAGACATACACAGAACACACACCAAACACCGACATACACAGAACACAGACCTGACACTGACATACACAGAACACAGACCTAACACCGACATACACACAGACATACAGACCTCACAGACCTGACACTGACATACACAGATCACAGACCTAACACACGACATACACAAATCACAGACCTAACACTGACATACACAGCACACAGACCTAAAACTGACATACACAGCACACAGACCTAACACTGACATACACACAGATCACAGACCTAACACTGACATACACAGCACACAGACCTAACACTGACATACACAGCTCAAAGACCTAACACTGACATACACAGATCACAGACCTAACACTGACATACACAGAACACAGACCTAACACCGACATACACAGATCACAGACCTAACACTGACATACACAGAACACACAGACATAACACCGACATTCACAGATCACAGACCTAACACTGACATACACAGAACACAGACCTAACACCGACATACACAGATCACAGACCTAACACCGACATTCACAGATCACAGACCTAACACTGACATACACAGAACACAGATCTAACACCGACATACTCAGATCACAGAC
>JADBJO010002689.1:129814-134814 GCA_016801955.1 Conus betulinus | reverse complement strand
TCTCTGGTTACACCACTGAACCAAAGACTGGGCTTTGCTCGCCCACGTTTCTCAACACTTTCAATCCATTTGCGATTGGCGAGCCCCTTAAAGACTCGGACACCGACGAAAGTCTTGTGGAAGTAAATGAGAAAGCTGCCGGAAAATCAACACAACTTGAGGACAGAACGAAAAGGGAGAGGGAGGGGCGGAGATAGCTACGCAATCCGGCCGAGTCAACACGACAATAGGGGGTGTATGTTTAAACCAGCGAGTTTCAGTTTCATCACGGAGGTGTCACTGCGTGCGCACTAGTCTATCTACATACGTTATACACCGCATCTGCTAAGTTTCGAGAGCACACTGCGCAGGATCTACAGCTGATGGATAAATGAATTATGACTGGGAATCAAAGGGTCGGAGACGATGGTCTCATGGATATGATTTAGCAGAAGTCTGACCTGCGCATTAGCCCTACGCATTGATCAGAGCTTGGGTTCCTGCTTAGCATTGTCTGAACCTTATTTCAGCTTCGTGGTGTACACTTTCATTCCGAAAGAGTAAACAAGTATAAACACATTTTCATACCCAGTGGTGTGTGTGTGTGTGTGTGTGTGTGTGTGTGTGTGTGTGTGTGTGTGTGTGTGTGTGTGTGTGTGAGTACAACTTTGAGTTAATCTGACAATAAATTGGTTTCAGTCAGTCAGTCAGTGTGTGTGTGTGTGCGTGTGTGTGTGTGTGTGTGTGTGTGTGTGTGTGTGTGTGTGTGTGTGTGTGTGTGTGTGTGTGTGTGTGAGATTTATTTCATCATGGGTAAACAGGCATAAACACATTTTCATACCCAGTGTGTGTGTGTGTGTGTGTGTGTGTGTGTGTGTGTGTGTGTGTGTGTGTGTGTGTGTGTGTGTGTGTGTGTAGTACAATTTTGAGTTAATCTGACAATAAATTGGTTTCAGTCAGTCAGTGTGTGTGTGTGTGTGTGTGTGTGTGTGTGTGTGTGTGTGTGTGTGTGTGTGTGTGTGTGTGTGTGTGTGTGTGTGAGTACAACTTTGAGTTAATCTGACAATAAATTGGTTTCAGTCAGTCAGTGTGTGTGTGTGTGTGTGTGTGTGTGTGTGTGTGTGTGTGTGTGTGTGTGTGTGTGGCATGTGTGTGTGTGTGTGTGTGTGTGTGTGTGTGTGTGTGTGTGTGTGTGTGTGTGTGTGTGTGTGTGTGTGAGTACAACTTTGAGTTAATCTGACAATAAATTGGTTTCAGTCAGTCAGTGTGTGTGTGTGTGTGTGTGTGTGTGTGTGTGTGTGTGTGTGTGTGTGTGTGTGTGTGTGTGTGTGATTTTTCATCGTCAAATTCTTTTTTGTCTGGATTCCATTCGTTTTTTTTTTTTCTTGTGGGGGGGGGCAGAAGGAAGGAGTTACAGTGCACAGGGCTCTAGAACACGACACTGAAACGATCTATAGAAATGTTCCATTATCATTCTCATTACTGTTATCATTATATTGCCAGGCGGTCAGGAAAAAAAACCGCGGCTATTAAACTCCCCCATTTACAGCCCGCGTGCTAAACTGCTGATAGGAGACAGGCAGACGGGACGCTCCTTCAGAATTTTCGAAAGAAAAGGGAAAGCAGGAATCGGCAGACACAGAGGTACCTTTCCACAACGACCTGGAAAGAAAAATCTGTCAAAAATCCAGTCTTACTGAAGGAAACGAAGTCTCTCATTTCCATAAGGACCGAGTTACAATGAAATGGAGTCGCGTATTAAGCACAGACAAAGAGAAAAACCTTCCTGAGAAAGTCTCTCCGTGCTCTCAAGATGGGATCTTAAATTGGGACGGTCTTTAGTGGGAGGCTTTACTCATCGGCTGTTTAAAAAAACCCTGCAAACCTGTGGTTTCTTCAACAAGAAATTGTCCGGGATTTATAGACTTGCTACGCTGTTCGCGCCGAAGGTGCAAAAGGAAATCAGGTCCATCGCAAACACTTCTTTTAATTTAATGCCTGCAGACTGCGAAGGTACAGAGAGGCAGTCGGGAGTATTCTCTATACTCACTTCCTCCTCCCCCCACCCCTTCCATCCTTCCCCTGCTTCCCTCTCATTCCTTTTTTTTTCCCCAGACAGACAAGAATCCTCCGAGTTCAACAGCAGGTGAAGGTTACTCATCGGGGATAGTACGTTATTTATACACTTCGTGGTATTTACAAAGATGCCTGGGCAGATTTGTACACGGCCTGCTCCGAGCTGCAACCAATAAAAGGAGCACATGTATACATACAAGCGCGGTCCGCCAGTGTGGTGTGGAGGAATGCGAGTGGAGTTGGATGTCGTTCTCTTTATCACCTGTAATCATCAGCTCGGGTCTGCTGTTGCTGTTGCTGCAGCTGCCAAGTATGTGTACCGCGGAGGCACGTTTATCCATCCCTTCTCTCTCTCCCCCCCCCCTCCACCCCACTTCCCGTCTTCCCCACCCACCCATCCCACTCCTTTCTCCCCCCTCCCCCATTCTGTTGTTTACTACATGCGTCGTTCTGTATGACTTGCTACTGCCAAATCGAAAGTCAGATTCTGCAAACCCCGGACCCCTCAAATTAAGGACACATGGAAAAGAAAAACAGAGACTGGAGAACAACAACATCAACATCATCAACTACAACAATACGTAGAAACATCACCGTAGCGTTGAACATAATGGTTTTGTTTTTATTTCATAAATCAGTCACTGTTGCCAAAGCATATGTGCCGATAAAACGTGTTCAGCTAAAGATATTGCTCCTGGCTGACTTCTACAAGTGTCGTTCTCTTAACCCGTAATCATCAGCTTGACCTCGCTGCTGCTGCCAAGTACGAGCAATATATTGACTTGCGCGTTCAGACTTCACTGCGTCGGCCTACTTTTCCCTACGAGTGGTGTTCAGCCAGTCCGACTTCTGCCTACTTTTTTTTTCCCTACATGTGTTGTTCATCGTTTAGTCAGCGTGAATTTGGCCTACTTTTCTCTGCATGTGCCATCCAGTCAACATGACTTTTGCATACTGTTCACTAGATGTGTCATTCAGTCAGCGTGACATCTCCCTACTGTTCACAAGATGTCATTCAGTCAGCATGACTTTTGCATACTGTTCACTAGATGTGTCATTCTGTCAGCATGACTTTTGCATACTGTTCACTAGATGTGTCATTCGGTCAGCATGACTTTTCCCTACTGTTCACAAGATGTGTCATTCAGTCAGCATGGCTTTTGCCTACTGTTCACAAGATGTGTCATTCAGTCAGCATGACTTTTGCCTACTGTTCACAAGACGTGTCATTCAGTCAGCATGACTTTTGCCTACTGTTCACAAGACGTGTCATTCAGTCAGCATGACTTTTGCCTACTGTTCACTGAATGTGTCATTCAGTCAGCATGGCTTTTGCCTACTGTTCACAAGATGTGCCATCCAGTCAGCATGACTTTTGCTTACTGTTCACAAGATGTGTCATTCGGTCAGCATGGCTTTTGCCTACTGTTCACAAGATTGTCATTCAGTCAGCATGACTTTTGCCTACTGTTCACAAGACGTGTCATTCAGTCAGCATGACTTTTGCCTACTGTTCACTGAATGTGTCATTCAGTCAGCATGGCTTTTGCCTACTGTTCACAAGATGTGCCATCCAGTCAACATGACTTTTGCTTACTGTTCACTGGATGTGTCATTCAGTCAGCATGACTTTTGCTTACTGTTCACCAGATGTGTCATTCAGTCAGCATGACTTTTGCTTACTGTTCACTGAATGTGTCATTCAGTCAGCAGCATGACTTTTGCTTACTGTTCACCAGATGTGTCATTCAGTCAGCATGACTTTTGCTTACTGTTCACTGAATGTGTCATTCAGTCAGCATGGCTTTTGCCTACTGTTCACAAGATGTGTCATTCGGTCAACATGACTTTTGCTTACTGTTCACAAGATGTGTCATTCAGTCAGCATGGTTTTTGCCTACTGTTCACAAGATGTGTCATTCGGTCAACATGCTTTTGCTTACTGTTTCACAAGATGTGTCATTCGGTCAACATGACTTTTGCTTACTGTTCACAAGATGTGTCATTCGGTCAACATGACTTTTGCTTACTGTTCACAAGATGTGTCATTCGGTCAACATGACTTTTGCTTACTGTTCACAAGATGTGTCATTCGGTCAACATGACTTTTGCTTACTGTTCACAAGATGTGTCATTCGGTCAACATGACTTTTGCTTACTGTTCACAAGATGTGTCATTCGGTCAGCATGCTTTTGCCTACTGTTCACCGGATGTGTCATTCGGTCAGCATGACTTTTGCCTACTGTTCACTGGATGTGTCATTCAGTCAGCATGACTTTTGCCTACTGTTCACTGGATGTGTCATTCAGTCAGCATGACTTTTGCCTACTGTTCACTGGATGTGTCATTCAGTCAGCATGACTTTTGCCTACTGTTCACTGGATGTGTCATTCGGTCAGCATGACTTTTGCCTACTGTTCACAAGGTGTGTCATTCGGTCAGCATGACTTTTGCTTACTGTTCACTGGATTGTGTCATTCGGTCAGCATGACTTTTGCTTACTGTTCACAAGACGTGTCATTCAGTCAGCATGACTTTTGTTTACTGTTCACTGGATGTGTCATTCAGTCAGCATGACTTTTGCTTACTGTTCACCGGATGTGTGTCATTCGGTCAGCATGACTTTTGCCCACTTCTTCTTACACATGTCGTTCAGTTACACGACTATTACCTGCCTTCATCTACAAAGTGTCATACCATCATCATGACTTTTGCACCCCCCCCCCCCCTTCCCCACTCTCAATCCGACATATACCGTTCAGTTACAAGACTTGCGCTTGCTGTTCCCCGCAAGTGTGGTTCAACCACCGTGACTTTTGCCAACCTTTCCTCTTACGTATGCCGTTCAGTTACACGAGTTTACCTCCTTTTCACTGCATGAGTCATTCAGCCAGATCTACTTTGGCCTGGAGAGAGAGAGGAGAGAGAGAGAGAGAGAGAGAGA
>JADBJO010002689.1:124814-127314 GCA_016801955.1 Conus betulinus | reverse complement strand
GGGTAAAAACCTCCCTGAGAGAGAGAGAGAGAGAGAGAGAGAGAGAGAGAGAGAGAGAGAGAGAGAGAGAGAGAGAGAGAGAGAGAGAGAGAGCACCCAACGAGCAAAGTTATGACCCGAGTATAAAGTTCTCAAGCGCAAAGCCATCGTCGGGTATTCGTTTCAATTTAACGCATTTGGACACACACACACACACACACACACACACACACACCCGTTCCAGCGAACTCAGCTAAAAATTTCTCCCCGCTTTGCAAAGTGACGGGTATATATCCCCCCACACCCCCCCCCCCCTTTTTTTCCCACCCTCCCCTCTCCATTCTTTCTTTGTTGTTAGGGCTGGTTGAGTTTTGGCGAGCGAAAGAAATCACTCAAGCGGAACCCTTGGCTTCATTTGTAATGTCATTCCTAGACACTTCACCAACGGTTTTTGAAGTCTGCCAAGTCGTTGACTTTTGCTTGAAGGGAGACGGCAGTGGTGATGGGAAGAAAGAAAGGTGGAAAGAGAGGGGAGGGGGGGGGGGGGGGGGGGGTGTGAGAGAGGGGGGGGGGGGGGGTAGGAAGTGGTGGATGGAAACGGAAACATGTGCTAGGAGTTAGGAACAGTGGGTGGGGGAGCATGGGTAGAGGGAGAATCTTGCAGACATGCAGACTAAGCTACGACCAGCATGCACAATGAGCATGACTATAGTGACCAACTATCAACACCAGCAGACATGTAGACTAAGCTACGACAAGCATACACAATGAGCATGACTATAGTGACCAACTATCAACACCAGCAGACATGTAGACTAAGCTACGACAAGCATACACAATGAGCATGACTATAGTGACCAACTATCAACACCAGCAGACATGTAGACTAAGCTACGACCAGCATGCACAATGAGCATGACTATAATGACCAACTATCAACACCAGCAGACTAGACAAGCTACCCAGCAGACATGTAGACTAAGCTAACGACTAGCAGACTAAGCACGACCAGCATGAATGGGCATGACTATAGTGACCAACTATCAACACCAGCAGACATGTAGACTAAGCTACGACTAGCATACACAATGAGCATGACTATAATGACCAACTATCAACATCAGCAGACAAGACACAGAGACTAATGCTGGGCATAAATATATGACGACTAGCAAACAGTAAACAATCAGCATAAATATTTAATCATCAACTATCAACATCAACAGACATGTAGAGTGATCTACGACTAGTATACACAATGGGCATAAATACAATGATCAACTATTAACATCTGCACGTAAACGGTCGACATCGACACAGTCATCAACTATCAACGTTAATACATGGACACATCGACATCACTACACATACTATTAACGTAACCACACGTACGCCGAACATTAGCCTAATCTCTCTCTCTCTCTCTCTCTCTCTCTCACACACACACACACACACACACACACACACACACACACACACACACACACACACACACGTGTACATACGTAAATCACATAAGCGCTAATACCATTACCACCACTGTTATCATCATCATGATTATTTCAGCGAACGTTACTTGTGGTTACTAAAAAAGCGTACATGTCTATAGAGCTGACGGTCGACAGTTCGAATCTCTCGTGAGCTCGAACTTCCACGGTCTGAAAATCCTTTCAGTCCACCCAGCAGTACATGGGATGACTCCGATTCAGGTCACAGAAGGTCAAAGATGACGAGAGGGAGAGATGGGCTCCGCCTTCCGTCATGCCGTGACCCGGACACAGCGAGCCTCCGACAGTTCACTGCCCTTGCTGCCATTAGGCTGTGAGACTTTAACCCTTTTTGCTTTAACTGTCGAGATAAGAGTGAGTATGTAGAACTATGGTGGGATAAAGAAGGTTTACCGTAAACTCTCTCTCTCTCTCTCTCTCTCTCGTCGGCTCTCGGTGGGTTTCTCTTCTCTCTCTCTCTCTTTCGTTCTTTTTTTGGGTTTCTTCTTGTTTTCTTTCTTTCTTCCCTCTTTCTTTCTTTTTTTTTTTTGTGTCTCTTTTCTTGTTTGTGTTTGTTTAATGTTTGTGTTTGTGTGTGTGTGTGTGTGTGTGTGTGTGTGTGTGTGTGTGTGTGTGTGTGTGTGTGTGAGAGTGTGTGTGAGAGAGAGAGAAGAGAGAGACAGAGAGAGAGAGAGACGATTTGCTTGATCAACGTTTGTCTCACATGTGCAGTCAAGCGAAACTATATCATCATCATGCAGTTTCGGTTGTCCGTGTGCGCGTGTGATTTGTGAATATGAGCGTCTGTGTGTGTGTGTGTGTGTGTGTGTGTGTGTGTGTGTGTGTGTATGATAACTTGCCGTGGGAACTTTCTCAGCAAATACTAGCATTTGTACATGTATAACAAAGCTTGGCAAAATGACAAGTATAGTTCAGGATTTTCCCAGCCATTCTGTGCGCGGAGGTGTCACCGAATCGTAGTGGCCTTAAATCTGACATAAATATGTTCAGCAGTATTTTCATTTGAAAATTGA